>JACXGI010000872.1:69602-87483 GCA_016801175.1 Esox masquinongy
TGTGGGGGAGATTCACAAAGAGTGGACTGCAGCTGGAGTCAGTGCTTCAAGAACCACCACGTACAGACGTATGCAAGACATGGGTTTCAGCTGTCGCATTCCTTGTGTCAAGCCACTCTTGAACAAGACACAGCGTCAGAAGCGTCTCGCCTGGGCTAAAGACAAAAAGGACTGGACTGCTGCTGAGTGGTCCAAAGTTGTGTTCTCTGATGAAAGTAAATTTTGCATTTCCTTTGGAAATCAAGGTTTCAGAGTCTGGAGGAAGAGAGGAGAGGCATAGAATCCACGTTGCTTGAAGTCCAGTGTAAAGTTTCCACAGTCAGTGATGGTTTGGGGTGCCATGTCATCTGCTGGTGTTGGTCCACTGTGTTTTCTGAGGTCCAAGGTCAACACAGCCATCTACCAAGAAGTTTTAGAGCACTTCATGCTTCCTGATGCTGACCAACTTTATGGAGATGCAGATTTCATTTTCCAACAGGACTTGGCACCTGCACACAGTGCCAAAGCTACCAGTACCTGGTTTAAGGACCATGGTATCCCTGTTCTTAATTGGCCAGCAAACTCGCCTAAATCTTAACCCTATAGAAAATCAATGGGGTATTATGAAGAGGAACATGTGATATGCCAGACCCAACAATGCAGAAGAGCTGAAGGCCACTATCAGAGCAACCTGGGCTCTCATAACACCTGAGCAGTGCCACAGACTGATCGACTCCATGCCACGCCGCATTGCTGTAGTAATTCAGGCAAAAGGAGCCCCAACTAAGTATTGAGTGCTGTACATGCTCATACTTTTCATGTTCATACTTTTGAGTTGGCCAACATTCCTAAAAATCCTTTTTTTGTATTGGTCTTAAGTAATATTCTAATTTTCGGAGATACTGAATTTGGGATTTTCATTAGTTGTCAGTTTTAATCATCACAAATAAATGAAATAAACATTTGAAATATATCAGTCTGTGTGTAATGAATGAATATAATATCCAAGTTTCACTTTTTGAATGGAATTACTGAAATAAATCAACTTTTTGATGATATTCTAATTATATGACCAGCACCTGTATACTCATGTGCATAGCCAACTACTTCTTTGTATAGCCACTCAGATTGTGAGAGGGAGTTGGTCTGTTTAACAAGTTCAAGGTATCAAAAGGAGGATTATATTCTTTCTGTACATGACCGTGGGTGCACAAATCGGGATACTAAAGCCGTGGAGAGAAGTGGGCAGGAATAGTCTAAGTACGCCACTCCTTGTCAAATTAGCCAGCGTTCAGTATCACCTCTTTAAGGGAAAACAACTCTCCCTTTTTTATTCGCCAACTTGTCATCACCAACATTATTAAAACAG
The DNA here is from genome assembly GCA_016801175.1 of Esox masquinongy. Classification (NCBI taxonomy): domain Eukaryota; kingdom Metazoa; phylum Chordata; class Actinopteri; order Esociformes; family Esocidae; genus Esox; species Esox masquinongy. The sequence goes on from JACXGI010000872.1 coordinate 70,951, forward strand.
TCATTTTTTCCCACCAAAATTAGTGGTAACTGAACTGTTGAAACCAAAAGTTGAAACCTTAACTATGTCGGACATCATCCTGAATCAGCGTCAGGCCAGTGCCCCAGGGAGAACCACCTGGCCCAGGGTTGCAAAATGGAGTGTCTGAACGCAGCCTGGATGCCATCCCTTGACGAGCCACACCTGCACCAAATCAGGCTTCATCAGGGGGAGGATAAAAGGGACCCAGAACAGCAGCTGTGGGTAGCCGAGGAAGAAGAAAGTGATGGCATACATGCAGCACCGCCGCTGGATGGTCACCCAGGTGATCCTACCTCACCACCGGCTCTGGCAATGTATGAAGAAACTATAGTCTGGAAGTGTTGACTTATGATAGATTTGAGCGGCTACATCTAGTGGTTAAATAACAGAGAACCCACACAAATCAAGGGAGAACATACGTTCTGTATTTATTGGAATAATGCAGCAGAGTTGTCCTATTTCAATGAATGTCCAAAATGTTCTCACTGTAATGCTGGTTATAGCAAAGATCATGTTTCCAAGACCATAACCCCCATGCCAGATAGTCAGTGTAAACATTCCTGTGGTTATCAGAGCAAAACCTGCTGAAAGAGAGAATCTAAACACAGATGTTCCTATTGCTCTCTTACCTAGGCTCATCTTCAATGAAACATACCTTCATAATACATTTAAAATATTACATTATTACACAGATTCCACACTTACTCATTACTCTAAAACAGAACCATAAGGCAAGGTTAGAAGTGCTAGGAGATTAAAACAAGACCACCAATTTGAGTTGCAAAATTACTGCCATCCCTTATTTTTGATTCTTTGAACCACCTCCTTTTCCAAGGATAATGACACTGAACCAGTTCTTCTCCGTATCATCCTGTGTGCAATCTAAATTTAAAAAGTCTAAATAAAGCATTGATTAGTGAAGTGGATATCCACCAAATATATTTTCTATAAGCCCTTAATATATTTATGTTATAAACCATTTTCATGTTTTAACATCCATTGAAACCTTGCTTTATACAATACCCTTAAATCTGATCCAATCACTAACCTTAACCGTCAAACCTTTCCCTAATATTTGTTCTAAACCCAGCCCAAACCCTAAACTTAACCTTGGCAAGCATTTATTTGGTCTTTGATAGTGTGATGGTTTTATTACCCAGTCCAGGTGTTTAAATTCAACTTTTACAGTGAAGCATACTGATGAGTCAGTATCGCTGTTTATACTAGCTGCTGAAACCTCCATCTCTCCCTCCCATCCTAACTCTGTAGGCCAGTAGTCCTTTGAAATGCTAATTGCATCCATCTACGATGTACAACTCAATTTTCAGAAGTCATGCAGAGATAATGTAGCAACAACATGGGACATGATGGACTAACATTCATGCAATTTTGCTACAGCTGTGCATGTGTCTACCTCTCTCACTAAAAGACTGCATAAATTATTCTCCAGCTATAAAGAAAGGGATAATAATTATGTGCCTTTATTAAGGATGTGGCAATACTTTTTCTGATTACACCTTAGTGCAAGTGAATCTTGTACAAAATGGTAGGTGTTTAACTCAGCTATGGACTATCCGCTTTTTTGGCCAATCTACATATTTACCCTAAGACTAGAAATGCTGAGATATTTGTCATGGTCTTATCCCATCAAGCATCATTAATGTTCCTCCCAATTCTCAGGGAAGGACAGAAAGTTGTTTTTGTCAATTCAATTTAAAACTGGAGATTACTCACACAGCAGGCGAATGGTGCAAGCTAACATTGTCCCTCTGTGTGAGTTAGGATTTATAAAACAGTTCAAAGCTTGGAAAATGCAATCACATTAACAACCGATAGAACATTGATAAGTATTTCACTGAAAAAGTATTTCACCTACATAGCATTTCCCTGGGTCACAAAAAAGAATGATGCTTGACAGAAAACATAAAGTAACTTATGTAAGTGAAGGATTATTTGAAAATGGGCCATTGCAAGTTACAGTAAACTTCGAATAGGTCAAATAAGTTATTGTCATTAGAACAATGGCCCACAGAGACTGTCATTGTAAGAAATCAGAACCTAAATGTTTGTTTGAAGCTAGGGTCAGGGTGACAGTGCAACAGGCTGTGTAGTTATGCCTTACATAAGGCCACATATGGGATTTGTGATTTCAAACATATTGTGGAAACATGAAATATACCATAGAAAATTAAGGAGAGCACAAACTGCCACAGATGATGAAAGGAAACATCTTTAGGCATGGAATCCGGAACACACACACACGCACACACAGCACACACATCTGGCACCCCTAAGGCAAGCCTGCTGTTGCTTAATAAAACATGCCATCTTGTAACCCAGATTGTACAGGGGACATTTCTTTTTCAGCCTAAATTCAATAAAACAACGTAATAGAAACAGGAATGAATCAATGGCCTACATGTTGCAAATAATATTTGCATCTTCAAGGAGAAATTACCTGCTTACTGAGATATGTATGTCATAACTTTGAGAACTGACCACAGCAACACAGCCTACTATTATTAGATGCACTGTATAGGAATCAACAAGATGACAGTGATTAGATCAGAACAAATACCATTTTGGATGCTTAAGTGCAGTAACTGATTCCATGGCAGTTTTCAATTGCCTGCTTTTTGGATAACTGCCGCCCTAGTGTGTAAAAGGTTAAATGTGCATTTGGTATTACAGCTGAACATCTATATTTAGATATATTTTGTCTTTTTGTTAATGTACTGTTTCCTGATGAAGGCATTTCATAAAATGTGTATGTATCCCTGCTGGACATAATGCATTCCTATGGGATTTTACATAGTGACATGCAAAAGCCAAGTTTAAAGTAAAATTTCTTAAAGGTTGCACAATATAACAGGGTTGTCTGACTTTATATACATAAGAGTGAAATAGGGATAAATAAGAGTAAAATAAGGCACATCACAAGCTACACACAATTTCCAGCTTTTTTATTTTTACAGAGAAATCAACTGAGACCAAGGTCTCTTTGAGAGCTCTGCCCTGTATTACAACAATAAAAATACAAGAAATCACTTGTTCAAAAGAGGGAGCCAAAGCACATAGTACTGTTTCATCAGCATAAAAATTAAATATACAATGTCTTACAGAGTTACAGATTTCATTACTATACAGTTTGAACAATATAGGAGTGAAAAATAAACACTGTGGAACTCTTTGTGAACTACAGGAAATGTTGATTGAATTCCATCAGTTATAATTGCCTGGGTTCTGTCATTGTAATTTTGATACCAGAGGAGAGTTTCCTTGGCCAGGCCCAATGAAGACTACTAATTGTCAATAAGATCCACTGTATTGAACACTTACAACAGGTCAACAGTGCAACACTGCTTAATTTCTCACCCAAGACTTTGACAATATCATTTACAGCCAGAGTAGTTGCTATAATAGGACTGCGCCCTGGTCTGTATTTACCAATGCTTTCAGGATTTTAGGAAGGAAACTAGAGTCCCCACACTTATGCAGTGAGAGCACATTACCGGTAGCAGTTTTCCAAATGTTTGGGATAAACCCAAAAATGTATGTTAGATTAAATCTATGCATTAGATCTCCAGATATAATTGGTGCAGAACAAACCAATAACCCTGGAACAAGTGTATCAGCCCCTGTGGTTGTCTTAATGTCAAGGACCTGCTTTTCATTGAACACACAGCAAAAACCCTTCAAATGTGATTTCTATATAACAGTTGATTGAGGTGTTTCCTCCACCATTTGAACAATCCTTCGCTGTCATGTTCCCTCAAGTTTATTCTTGTGGCCACATACACATAAGTTGGCTTAACATCTTTAACATTACTTGCAGTGCAAACAGGAAAAATATTGAATCTGGAGACAGACTTGGACTTATATATGCTTGGCTATAATCTTGTGTCTGACAATTCATAGACAATTCTTTGTTTTTTTCCCATTCTCATTCCGGGACAGACAGTAACACAAAATAAAAGAATCAGTCCTTTTCTCTATTCAAACTGGTCACATTTGTGATTTTCATACTGCAGACAATTGCAACTCCTCACAGGTGAGTTAATTTAAAACATTAAGATGAATCAACTGCTTGACAACTAATTATTTCTAACTTTCTAGTAGGTGCCAATATTATTGACAAGGCCATTTTAGGATTTCTTTGTGGAAATACCTAAGATTTAGTAAATAATTCAGGTTTTTTGGTTTTGTTAAACTGCAAACCAAAGAAATGCATACAGTATGTGAATACTATTCAGTTTCAACAGTTGTCCAGAGGAAATGGTGCATTATTTGGATAGTGCCACTACTGTTTGCCATGACTGTACTATATGTTTTTTTAATTTTGTCAGAGAAAGCAGTGTGTGTCTGCATATATAATAAAGGTTTTTCAAAGAAACAAAAAATAGCATGCACACCAACACAGTCAAAACCATTTCAAAACCATTCCCCTAACCCACAGCTTTTTGGTTGAATGCATTTATTGTTTTACAGTAAATATGCTGAAATTGATTTGAGAGTTGCCTTTCAGTCAATATAACTTTATTCATGGAGTTGATCTGAAAGTGTAGATGTAGTACTACAACTTAACCAGTAGATGGCAAGGTGTAAGCCTGTTCAAATTACTGAAAAGAAAATTATTTGATGTTGTAACTGTGATTTTTGGATCTGATCCTGATTATTTTCTGACAAAAAGTCTCATTAACAGCCAGATTAATATGATCCTGGGTAGCAAAATAAAAATTACAGGATCCAACTTATTCCCATCCCCAAAAGAGGACACCTGAACTTTGGAAGATTTGAATGAACTAATCATAAAAACTGTTTATCTTTCAGGAATAAACATGGAATTTTCTGGCCCATGCACATCCCAAATGTATCATCATTCAGTATTTATGATGTTTATAGTAAAAAAAAAAAAGATCCTCTCTCCTTTACATAAAGCACACCCATCTGTTTTTCTCACTCACACACGACACCTAAACAAACACATATTTGTTTTAATATCCTAGTGAGGACCAAAAAATTATACTGTTTTTTTTTCTCATAACCCTAAACCAACCCCTACTTGTACCCCTTACTCTCTTACCCTAACCCTAACATTACGTTTAATCTAACCCTTATCTTGACTAAACCTTACCTGGTACTATTGCCTAACCATGATCCTAAATCTAAACCCTAATGCCTGAATGTAAAACCTACTTCAGTTCTAACACTAACTCTTGTACCTTTTCTGACATCTCTGCCAAGACATAAAGAAATACAACAGTAACCCTGTGTCAGTGGAGTGGTAGTATACACAAGCAGGACTACTAAGAGAGAAGTCCGTTTTCATCAACAACTAAGGGTATAGACATAAATTCTATATATCACTTGTTATATTCTCATATAAACGCATAACTATGCCACATAATACAATTCTCTCCCGTGTGTATATAGTATATTGCCAAATGATGGTCATAGTATGGGCTACAGTTATTCCTGTGTGAAGTACAGGTAGTCTTTGTTGTAAAGGACAGCCCACTCTTTTTCAGGGACCTGTGTTACCCATGGCTGCATTGGTGTTTCTAGAATTTAAAGACGCTTAGCCAAGATGTATCTGTACCCCTGACATGAAGAAATGAATCAACAACAAAATGCATTAATTTGTTGCACACACCAGTGAAGGATTAAATCTTTTTAGTTTGTTATTTTAAGATACATTTGTTTATGTATACAAATCATATAGGTACACTGAGTAGGAGATTCCAGGGAATAAAGCAAAAATAAAATACACTAAATTTACAACAAATACTTGATCATTTAGGCCTGTCATATTGTCAAAAACTAAGTTGCCTAACTATGTATTTTATATAAGATACATTTAGTATTCAACAGATGTTTTAAAGGTATTCTCTTAGTAGTAAAGTTGAAATATAGTAGTTATTTACTTCATTAGTATACAATTTTAAAACTCTAAAATGACTGACACAGGCAAAAATGACTATCATTGTATTTCAAATATGAGAAAAGATAAGTAAAGATTTTCTTAAGGGAACTCACATTGGCCCAACCCCAAGTTTGGGGACCCCTGGACCCCTGGAATTGTTGCTTGCTTCGTGTTACTTCAGCTCTTCCTCAGCCTGACAACCGAGTGCAACTCTACTGTCGGTCTTAGTACAAGACAACTCTCCGTAAAGCAAAGTATTACGAAATTCTGGTAGCCAATTTTGGACATGGTGAAGTCCGGCCCTGTTTATGTTATTTTTTAAATTCTTGCTGGCGAATATGGTCAGAGCACTTCCATGAGTTACTGCAATAGCAGTGTCTGCCAGCGGGTATGCTACCATGAAATCTTATTATATGTGCTTACCAGTCTTGAATGGCGACAAAACCAAAAATTCTAGATATATCTTTCCACTCATCAAAAACAGGGTAATTTGGCCCACTGCAGGAAGGTGATACTAACTTGACATTATATTCAATGTTTATAAACAATAGACTATTTTAATTAGCGTAATTTGCATAGTGTATATTAACCCCAAACTGTATCTCTTGAACTGTTTATAGAGAGAAAATCAACTCTGACTGACAGGTTTAGGCTATCTCAAATGAAAATGATGACTCGTTTATGAACTCTGACTATAATAATTAGCCTAATTTGCATGATTAATGCTAATCATCCCTAAACATTATGCCTATAACCGTTCAAGCTAGATAGACCAAAGTTATTTCACATGTCAAGGCTATTCCCACCTTAAACTTGTTTTTCGAACATTTCTCTTAAACCTTTTTAGGTAAAGAGAACAAACCAATTTTGTTCCAAATGTTTAGTCTATCCCAACTTATCCTTCTTAAACTTATATGCCAATGGCTATGTTAATCACCGGTATTTGCACAATTACCGTTAATTTACCCTAAAACAGAATCTCTTGGTCCGTTGAAGCTAGAGGGATCAAACCAACACTGTTTCGAGTGGTTTGGCTATCCAAACTTCAAAGTAATACACTTGGTTAATGTAAACAAGCAGGCAAGGACACCACATTTACTTAGTAAACGTCCTTTCTAGCTATTCGTGAACTCATTATCCAGTACGGTTTTGCGAGTTTGGTAATTGACCACGGCAGGTGTCGCCATAGCGTTTTTAAATTGCCGTTTGCTGGCATCCCGAAAAAACACCGCTAGCCATCCTTTTGTCTGATGAGCCTCAATCTGAGCTGGGGTAGTTCGTTTCAGGTCTCACGTCAGGGTCTCGGACTGTGGGGCGACAGTGCTGATAATTCCAGATAGTGTCCTCATAGTAAAAACCCTGTCTGTAAGGCATAAGTCATTACACAAACTCAAAATAAAAATAGTCCATCAAAAAACAGAGGCTATAGCCCCAGAAGCCCGGGCCTAACGACGCCCCCACCTCTCATTTCATATGTCTCAATGGACCAAACGCCGCAGCATCACCGCTCACCGGTTGCCACAGAACTGCATCTTCACTGCAAACGTGAATGAGCCACTGTAATGGGAAGTCTACGGCAGTGAGCCGGCGAGCTCCACTTTAGCCTCGTTTATCCTTCGACACTCAGGGGGAGGGGAAGGGGGGCAATACCGCGGACCAGTAAACGATGTTTATTCGATTCGTTTGAGAAGGACCTCCATTCTAAACCAGTGTGATATTTTAGACCAACGCGATTTTCTTCTTATCAGTCATATTACTGACTGACAAGATAAAACGGACATATCTTTCGGACATGTAGACCAACAGGATAGCAAGTATTGTGCGACCGACACCCATATAAAATTCAAGGATGAAATAAGGTAGGGTATTGAATGCTTGTCTCTATCTGTGTGAGAAATGTTCGATGTGCGAAATGTGGTCAATGTTGCAGTCGAGTTTAGCCTACATGGATTGACAGTGTGCTGGATTTCTCATGTTCCGTTTAGTTGTCTACATTTCACGTAACTTTACGGTCCGTTAGGGAGTAATGTATGTTACCTGCAGTATGTATATACATTTGCACGCCTGTACGTGTTGTCATTGATTTTGTTGCCGAAACCATTCAGGTCTTTACAATTGCCAGAGATTTTGACGATTGATTTTGACGATTGATTAGGGTATATTGGAAGTGTGTAACAATTGTGGTAATGGAGAGAGGCACTGACCTTTGATGGTGATTATAAAATTGTATCCAACTCAGGCTATAACCTACTCTGGGAAATCATGGGAGTGTTTTTGTTTGGATGTACTATAGCCTACAGTTATCACCGATGCCAGTTTGTCTCTACACTGTGATATTTAAGTGCTTTGTAACACCTAAACTAGTCGCAACTGAGCTGCCACCAACACTAAGGAGACAAAATGTTAACATTGTCAGTGTTGAAGCACATTATCTTGAGCTATTTTAAAATAGTACATCATTTGCACATGCTACCCTACTCCAATTTGCCTCGATTGCAAATTCAGAATGCCATTGAGAATTGCCACAACTATTTATCTCACTTGTACATACATTATACCTAATACCTGTAAATATTCTGTAAATTTGTGAATTTTCCACTGCACATTTAGAATTGCTATATGTAATGCATTTGCATTAAGTGCACACCTACACATTCCACTTGTATATACATATACTTGCACATTTTTCAGCACTTCTATTTGCACTTCTGGTTAGATGCAAACTGCATTTCGTTGTACTGTACTTGTACTGTTAAATGACAATAAAGTTGAATCTAATCTAATCATTTGTTGTAATGTTAATAATTTGTTGTACAACACCTTACTGGGGGCATTTCTGGAATTTCTGGCATTTCAGGTTGAAGACTGTTTGATGTTTCAAGCTCTGATTATTGCAGAATTAGATACTTTCTCCTTTTGTTATTTTTTCTCTAAAGATTTCTGACACTTATGATGTTTCAAATTCTAACTAGTACAAAACATCTGGAATATTTTAATATTTTAAATTAACTACTGATGTACAGTTTCCATTCAATTTATTGTTTTTTAATTAGTTTTTACTGACTACAAACAAGATTGTTTTCTTTGAGTGATTTTATTAATAATTAAGTTGACCTTCCGAGTGCAATTAGTCCTTTGGCAGGATTGACTATTATGTGCAGGCAGGAAAATATTTCATGCTTTAGGCAGCATGTAGACAACATTTTACACTTAGAATGTATGTACATGCAACTGGCTAATGATGTTAGGGCAGTCAAGCCTCCATCAAGGTATTACGCCATAGCGTGGTTGCAGCTACTACTAGATTTGGTTTTAAAGAAAGTATTTTATTTGTTTGCTTAGCAATCACAAAAAAATATTTAAAGCACACTTTTACAAGTCGTAGTCATATAGGACAGCTCCAGTAAGTGTACGAGACGTGAACAAAAGCCTTGTAGAATCCCAACTCTTGAGTTTTCAGTTTCGCGGGTAAGTGGCAGTAGGGTTACTGACTGAACAATCAAGGTTTATTTTTGGTGATTTTTTCAATTTTACTAGTTTGTTTGACAGCCTGTCAGCAATGATTTGTGTACCATTTCCCCAATTATACTATGTATAATTACTATGTAGCAGACACTAACTTAGTGGTTGGAGTATGTGCCTTGTGAATGAACCTTTGCCATATCAAATCCACAAACTGTCAAGGTAAAAAAGAAAATGTTTATTTTTTAACTTAGAATATTGTACTCTGAAAATATAGGTTTTAAAAGCATTGGCACCTGTAAGGATTTGTACAATCAAAATCATAAAAACTTAAATCAACATTCTGCAATTTGGATTCAACTTTTTTTTTAATTACAGTACATCTCAGTCTTAAGGAACTCTATTGTGGCCTTCCATGGCTTCCTGTTTTACTGGGGTATAGAAATGAAGTAACACACATGTAAAATATTTTTTTTCATCTACAGTATCACCATTGGAAAGGCAAAGAAGTCACAAATTAAATAAGACAAAATGTTGATGACCTTCATAAGGCAGGCAGGGCGGGACAATTAGATCAGCTCCATGCCAGCCGCCTATTTGGAAAGGTTGCCATAACAAATCCTTAATTAAGGGCAACCAACAAAATGTAAGTCAATGGAGTGTGCTACACGGCATTGACACTTGGATTGGAATCAGGTGCCATGGTCAGGAAATTAAAAATGAGCTCTTTGGCCATGCCCATGAGTGGTGGGTTTGGCACTGAAACTTGAGTATGCAGAAAATAAGCTCATACCAACTGTACGGAATATATGGTGGGGGTTCTGAATGTTATTGGACTGTTTTCTTCCACTGGTCCTGGGGTCCTTGTTTAGGCATGGTGTATAACACATTCTTCAGTGTACCTGAAAGCATTTGCCTCTGCCAGGTTGAAACTTGGCCATAACTGGATCTTTAATCAAGACAGTGATGCCAAGCACACATTGAAATCCCCAAAGAAATAAAATATTGCCCTTCCCACCATATCAACATTTTGCAATAGCCATCTCAGTCTCTGGACTTGAATGCATTGAATACCCAAATTGGATAGCCCATAAGCACAGAAGAAAAGATCTCAATGACCTGGAAAGATTCTTTTTGAAGAAACAGTCTAAGATTCCTTCCAAGATGTTCTCAAATCTAACAAAAAAACATTAGGAAAAGAGCTCAGTGCTATTATCTTTGCAAGGGAGTGGTGCACCCAGTAACAAAAACGAGTGCCGATAATTTTGACATGCTATTTAACATATCATGATTTGAGAGAAGTGTCATTTTCGTTTATTCCCCTAAATTATTCAGATATATTTCACCTGTTGGAAAATTATAATACTATTAATTACCAGTATGCAGATGTTTTTGTGCAAATACGTATATTTTAATTCATCATACAAATATTTTTACATAGTCTCTTCTAAAGAAATGTACCATCTTACTTCCTCACAAAATCCAGTTTTCAGTCTGCCTGTCCAGACTTTAGTCTAAATAAAGCATTGAAATAATTAAAAGGAATTCCACATATTCTCTATAGCCCTTATCATCAATCTATATTTAGGCTATAAACCATCTTGACATGATTGGGAAAAATATATAGACTACTGTTCAAAAGTATGGGGTCACTTAGAAATGTCCTTGTTTTTGAAAGAAAAACATTTTTTGTCCATTTAAATAACATGAAATTGACCAGAAGTACAGTGTAGACATTGTTAATTTGGTCAATGACTATTGTAGCTGGAAACTGCAGATTTTTAATGAAATATCTACATAGGCGTACGTAGGCCCATTATCAGAAACAGTCACCCCTGTGTTCCAGTGGCATTTTGTGTTTGCTAATCCAAGTTAATTAAGGCTAATCGATCATTAGAAAACCCTTTTGCGATTATCTTAGCACCGCTAAAAACTGTTGCAGATTAAAGAAGGAATAAAACTGGCCTTCTTTAGACTAGTTCAGATTTTTCATCAGTAGCGTTTCTGGGTCTGATTACAGACTCAAAATGGCCAGAAACAAAGACCTTTCTTCTGAAACTCATCAGTCTATTCTTGTTCTGAGTATTGAATGCTATTCCATGTGAGGAATTGCCAAGAAACTGAAGATCTCGTACAACGATGTGTAGTACTCCCTTCACAAAACAGCGCAAACTGGCTCTAATCAAAATAAAAAGAGAAGTGGGAGGTCCTGGTGCACAACAGAGCAAGAGGACAAAAACAGTGTCTAGTTTGAGAAACAGACACTCACAGGTCCTCAACTGGCAGCTTCATTAAATAGTTAAACTGCAAAACCCCAGTCTCAACGTCAACAGTGAGGTGTTAGCATATACAGTAGACTCTCCTCAATGTAGTTTGAACATTTCATGGCTAGGAAAATGTTTTAAAATAGCTAAGTATTAAAATAGCTATTAAAATAGACTACGAAAATGTATTAAAATAGCTTGTGTTACTTCATCAATATGGTGGTTTTTTTTTAATTTCTTGACGTGTCTATTGTGGAGATAATAGGTGTTCACCTGACAGCGATGGTATTAAGGAGGTAACAGTGTGGCAGCCTAGTGGTGCTCAACTCTCCTCCGCACCCGGCTGCTGCTGGCAGGCCTTCTGTGAGCTCTGGGCAGCTGTTAGCCTTGATAGTTCTGGGACCACTAATCAGAGACCCGCTCTGACATTTCAGAAGAAAATGCGGCTCATGCATGTTTTAACTCTGAAATAGTGCTGGCATCCTGGCAGATTAATGTTAGAATGAATCGTTGGAACTTATTGTGAGTAGGTCATATCATGTCTGTAAGTCAGATAAAGAAGCTAGCTAAATTACCTCAATTACAATTGTGCTGAGCAATTTTCTCGTTTGTCTTTCTTTCAGCTACCATACCTGCAGTTTCAGGCAAATGTAACATAAATTGAGGCACCACCATATACATAAAATGCTGTATGTTGAGAAGTCACTGGAGGTTTGAAGGCTCCTCCATCAGGCTGAAGTGACACTAATTAAAACCTCACTCTCTGCTGAAGGTTCTCTCTCTGCTTAGTCAGTGGAGTGCCAGTGTTCTATCTGCTGCCAGGGAGCCAACAGCACTGATGCAACTGCTAGTGGGCTTTAAGGAAACTTGAGCTGGCGCTTAGCCAGAATGGTTATGATTATGAAACTGAGCTGGCTTGTATCCAGAAAGATGGGTGTTCTCTAGGCGGTTGTCTTAGGATGAATGCAGTTAACACAGTTTATTCCAAATAATTTTATCACTGACTCCTATGACTTTAGATTGTTATAGGGACTAAGGTTTTATTAGCAATTGCTACATGTGAGAGCATTGTTATTTGCTGTGAGATCCATGACCTTGAGTTTCACCTCTTTTCCTTCTGTTTATGGAAATTCCATTCAACTTTTTTGTGAGCTGCATTTAACCATAATGAATGAGCCTAGGGGCCATTTTTTAGAAATTGCAAGACAACTAAAAGCAAGGTTGCTATACAATAATGTGCGTGGACCTTCAAACAGAAGACAGAAAAAAATTGTGTGTTGGGCTATCTACTTCTTAAGATGCTCAGTTAAGTCTGTCAATGGTTGTTGAGGTGAAAAACAATTGTAATCTAATTTTTTCAGCAAGGAAATGATGCATGAAAATATGGTGGGGCTGACTTCTGTTGACTGTGCTGCTTATTGGGGAAAGAGGAAAACAGAAGAGGAATGATGGAACAGACACAGTCCCGATCTCAGTCTCACTAATGCAAAGAGCAAATCATGTTCCTGTCTTCTCTCTCTGTCACATCATCCTGCAGACTCCTAACAGAGGGACTGTTTGCTAAGCTGCTGGGCAATCTAATTGTATCGAGAGACAGAGCAACGATGTCATGACTCACAAAGCATTTAGCCTTGAACCGTGCATGGTCACGTATCTCTTCTCATGTCCTCTAACCAGAACTATTACATACAGTACAAGTGACAATCTTTATTCCAAACTTTGAAAAGCAGATTTTATATGCATTTCTCCATGTACTATATACGTAAATCTTCAATCAATGAATCCCTTCGCCTTGATTTGAGTACTTTTTGCTATATCTACATATCTGAATATGTTTTTGCAATACCTACATATCTGGCTGCTTTCAGGAATACAGTAACATCTATAGTGGGTGTTGGTGGGCTGATGGTACACAGGGGTTTGACAGGACAGAGACTCTCTCCTCCTATGGCCCTACATGGTGTCACTGGCTACGTCCACTGTTTGGCCTCACCAAAGTTACTGTGTAATGTGACACTTGTATGGACCCGGATTGCTAAATTGACTGCGCTGTTATGCATACTGGAGCATGAAGCTCACTTGGTCAAAACAAGGCTAGCCTGCTGTGTCCTGGCAACAACTCAATGCTTTACTCTTCGGGTCTTTTTTGGATGTCTTGACATAAATGTGTCAGACCATGAACATGTCTCTCACAACCTGCAGTTTCTAGACCCTTGACCCAATGTGTTTTTCTAGCCGTTTTTTTGTTCAACAAACAGCGTTTGGAAGCCAATTGAAAAGATGAATCTGTAGGAGGGAGAAGCAGTGTGCTGGAGGAGTGAGGGGTCAGATTATGAGGACATTCTCAGCTAAGATTCTATCTTTTTTTAGATGTGTTTCAGTGTCCCATCAGATTTGTGCATTTCAGTCACCTAATTTTATGGTTTGTTTGAGTCAATATCGTTGTCGGAAAACTCCGTGGTCACGCTATCATCCTTATTACTGCTTGTGCTGTTGCTCCTTCATTTTCAAGAAGACTGTCTCTTATCTAGCTATGCGCCAGCACTCCACTCCCTAAAACCATTGGATAAAGGGGACTCAAAATTGGTGTAATTTAATCTTGGAGAGGAGTTCCATCGTCATTCCATGTTGTTCCCTCTAAAATATGATGACCTTCCAGATGTCCCTGTCTATACATCCCCTGTAAGAGCTGATGAAGTGGATGTGGCGAGGTGATTGAGGGCTGGGCTGCTCGCTCCGTTGACACTGTAGCACCCTGTCCCTGTGATGTTCTCTGCTGAGTCAATGACATCTCCTGCCAGCAGGGTAGTGGATAGTACAACAATCCTCTTGTCCTTCAGCATTCTGTTCACTTTCCGGCACTCTCCTTCATTCAAGACTCGACAGTCTGTTCACTGCGTCAAAGAAATAAAAAAAACGGCTGAAAAAAATAGCATACTTAATACACTAGCTATCTGCTTGTTTCATTGTCAACTGCAAGTCACAGGGACCTCTACCTGTCGTTAACTCAGACCCTGTTTATTCATAGCTTTATACTTTAACATCAGTGTCTACTTTTTAACCTAAGTGGAAATAGCTTTCCTACTTCTCTGATGGACTATGTCTTAGCTGTTATATTCCCCAGTGTGTCCTGTCTGTCTCCAGTATGTCCCTGCTGCCTCTCTACTCTGGCAGAATGGGTCCTCTGACACAGATTTGCATGTTGAGTTGAACATCATTCACAAAGGACGATTAATCAGCAGCAGAGCAATTAATGAGTCTGTGTCCCTGGGTGATTCATTCACGTCTCCTGCATCCAACACTGCGAAGACACTGGACCAGCTGTTAGTTACATTTAGTGCGAATTCGCAATATTTACTCAACTTCGAATGAATAATGGTGTTTTTCTGAGGCTGTACTTTACAAGTTCATGCAAGCGGATTTAAAATTCTTATTTCAAATAGAACTGTTGGTTATTTATGCGCTGGTTCACATTTTATTTAGTTAACTTACAGTCAGCCATATTAGAAAGTCTGCTAGGTAAATCATTTACAGTTACAGCACTGTTAAGGAAGCAAACGAACCAAGATAGCAAACCCTCCAAGCAAAGCACTTCATTACATTAAAGATATGTTGTTTGTTAGGAAGGGAGGCAGCAATAGTCGGAGAAAAAATCCAGTGCTGTGGATTTCTGAGTTCTGCAGGGCTGTTTCCTACAGTTATTCTCCTTGATGTCTTTGCTGGGTGATTGTGTGTCTCTGGATCTTCTGCAGACAACATGTTGTTGTAAAAAGCTGAAACACACGCACACACACAAAGTAACATTAATCAGTGACTTTAAACATGCTAAACAAGATAACTTCCATATCCATGTCTTCTTAGGAAAGACTACATGTTTGAGGAAAGCCACACAGGGGTTTCTTAACCAGGCTTCTGTATATGTACAGGTGCAGGTCATAAAATTAGAATATCATCAAAAAGTTGATTTATTTCAGTAATTCCATTCAAAAAGTGAAACTTGTATAATGTATACATTCATTCCACACAGACTGATATATTTCAAGTGTTTATTTCTTTTAATTTTGATGATTATAACTGACAACTAATGAAAACCCCAAATTCAGTATCTTAGAAAATTAGAATATTTTGAAAAGGTTCAATATTGAAGACACCTGGTGCCACACTCTAATCAGCTAATTAACTCAAAACACCTGCAAAGGCCTTTAAATGGTCTCTCAGTCTAGTTCTGTAGGCAACACAATCATGGGGAAGACTGCTGACTTGACAGCTGTCCAAAAGACGACCATTGACACCTTGCACAAGGAGGGTAAGACACAAAAGGTCATAGCTAAAGAGGCTGGCTTTTCACAGAGCTCTGTGTCCAAGCACATTAATAGAGAGGCGAAGGGAAGGAAAAGATGTGGCAGAAAAAAGTGTACAAGCAATAGGGATAACCGCACCCTGGAGAGGATTGTGAAACAAAACTCATTCAAAAATGTGGGGGAATTTCACAAAGAGTGGACTGCAGCTGGAGTCAGTGCTTCAAGAACCACCACGCACAGACGTATGCAAGACATGGGTTTCAGCTGTCGCATTCCTTGTGTCAAGCCACTCTTGAACAAGACACAGCGTCAGAAGCGTCTCGCCTGGGCTAAAGACAAAAAGGACTGGACTGCTGCTGAGTGGTCCAAAGTTGTGTTCTCTGATGAAAGTAAATTTTGCATTTGCTTTGGAAATCAAGGTCCCAGAGTCTGGAGGAAGAGAGGAGAGGCACAGAATCCACGTTGCTTGAAGTCCAGTGTAAAGTTTCCACAGTCAGTGATGGTTTGGGGTGCCATGTCATCTGCTGGTGTTGGTCCACTGTGTTTTCTGAGGTCCAAGGCA
>JACXGI010000872.1:87583-112180 GCA_016801175.1 Esox masquinongy
GTAATTCAGGCAAAAGGAGCCCCAACTAAGTATTGAGTGCTGTACATGCTCATACTTTTCATGTTCATACTTTTCAGTTGGCCAACATTTCTAAAAATCCTTTTTTTGTATTAGTCTTAAGTAATATTCTAATTTTCTGAGATACTGAATTTGGGATTTTCATTAGTTGTCAGTTATAATCATCACACTTAAAAGAAATAAACATTTGAAATATGTCAGTCTGTGTGTAATTAATGAATATACTATACAAGTTTCCCTTTTTGAATGGAATTACTGAAATAAATCAACTTTTTGATGATATTCTAATTTTATGACCAGCACCTGTATATATGTATATGTCCCAGGGATTTACTTTGGACATGTACTGTATACAGACTTTCTCTGGGCCTCCCTTGCTGCTCCTGAGTTCACCAATACATTGTGAAGGCACACTAGCCTCTATTGCTTTGGATAAAATTCACCCCACATAATCAGTTAAGCAATGTCAGTTGATAAACACATACAGTAGGTCTACAGTTCGATTTTACAGAAATGAAAAACAATACGAGCCAAACAATTGACACAAATTGTGAACTAGAAGCTTGAATAGAAAATGTTCTGCTCAAAAGCCATCTATTAACATTGAACAATACAGCCCGCTGAGTCCAGTGACTTTCCATGAGGTCTGTGCACATCTCTTTACGTAGTGCCTGATGTGATATATTTCCCTGGAGACTGGGCACAACTGAGTGAAATCACAAGGACCCATAGTGGATGCATGGCTTTACATTTTCTGCGTACTTTCACACATCATGTCATTTCAGCGCAGCTGGAATCCGTCAACAGAACAGGAAATTAGCAGCTAGGCCTCTTGGTAGGTTAGCTTGACTTGATACAAAATTACAGAAACAACTTGAAAAAAAGTAAACTGACAAAAAAAATGTTGCTATGTTTTAAAAAATATTTCTTCTCTGTTGAATTAATCTAGGCCAATAACTATGAACTTTTAAGGTGCTGGTTCAAGTATTACCTGAATGAAACATTTTCTATTGGCCTAAATATCATACCATCCAGTTAAAAGGGTATTTTAATGTGTTTCTTATGTTTATTCAACTAAACATATTAGTTGGGTAAGTTAAGAAAACAAAAGCTGTGGAATTAGCTATTAAATCATTTTATGTTGGGACTACTAACAATACATTCTTATTTAGTCTAGTTAAAATTATCTTTGTCATCAAAATTAAGATTCAACTACCTGAAGTATTTGTAATTTGCAACAAAACCGGTGCAATGATTTTATGTAATTGTGAGTTGTTTTTTTCATAATGCAGGAATTTATCCACACAACTGCTATGCACTTAATAAGTATTCTACACGAGACTATGAACAAACAGCAAAGATGACACATCCCCACATCCAGAAAATGTCCAGGGGCTTTCAACAACAAACATTTCAGATGAAGTTATCTTTTGGATGGGCCAACAGAAGCTATATATAATTAGATGAGGCTACACACACAGACCAAAATGTATCTGTTCTTATTTGTTCTGTAGGTGTCTCATGACAGACCATTCACAGACAGTGTGTGAGACATATGCAGTATGCCTTGTGTCTTTATTCTCAGGTTGCACCTGACTGCTGACATCAGATCCCTGGTGGAGTGCCAAGTACTGTATCAACCTTGTGTTGTCAAACACACTCTAATAGGGATTCAGTTAGATTAACTATGGTGGCTCTCAAAAGTATTCATTCCCCTTGGAGTTCAACACATTTTATTGTGTTTTTACAAGATTTAATTAGGAGGTTTTGCCACTGATCAGCTAAAAATAATCCATAATGTCAAAGTAAAAAATCAAATCTACAAGTTGTTATAAATGAATGTTTTTTGATAGAGGCACCTTTGGCAGCAATTAGAGCCATTAGTCTATTTCGATAAGTCTTCTGATTTTGCACATCTGGACACTAGAGTTTTTGCCCCTTCTTTGCAAAACTGCTTATGCTCCGTCCAGTTGGATGGGGACCTTTGGTTAACAACAATTTTCAACTCTTTCCACATATTCTCAGTTGGATTGCAGTCCAGGCTTTGACTGGGCCACTCCAGGACTTTGACCTTTTTGTTTTTAAGCCACTGCAGTGAGTCTTTGGCTGTATAATTAGGGTCACTGTCTTGCTAGAAAAAGAATCTTCTCCCAATTCTAAGGTCTCAAGCAGACTTCAGCAGGTTTTCTTCCAGGATTTCTCTATACTTTGCTGCATCCATTTTACCCTCTATCTTCACAAGCCATTTTGCCCTCTATCTTCACAGGCCCTAACACCGAGAAGCATTCTCATAGCTTGTTGCGGCCACCACCATGCTCGCAGCTGGCGCGAAATATAGCACTTAGCATCAAGGCCAAAAAGCAATATTTTGTGCTCATCAGACTATATAATCTTATTCCACGTCTCAGAGACTCCCACATGCCTTCTGGCAAACTCTTGTTTGTTGTTTTCTTTTTGTCATTCTGCAGTATTGCCTACAGCAGGGGTATTCAAATCAGCTG
Source organism: Esox masquinongy (assembly GCA_016801175.1). NCBI lineage: Eukaryota > Metazoa > Chordata > Actinopteri > Esociformes > Esocidae > Esox > Esox masquinongy. Next base: position 90,103 of record JACXGI010000872.1, read on the forward strand.
TTTTTCAGTTCCACCTCTTCATATGTTGGACCCCCCGGTGTCTTAGGTCTGTATAAGTCCCTGATTACAGGGTTGCAATGAAAGAATGGAGTGGAACCGGCTTTGAGGGCCAGATTTGAATACCTCTGGCCTACCGTGTCTCCCAGCTCAGACTGTAACCAACCGTTGGTAGCACCACAGCTCATTTAGGTGTGTCATAGCAAAGGAGGTGAAAACTTATGCAAGCAATGTTTTTACACTAAAACATAAAGGAGTCCAGTGGAGGTGAATACTTTTCAGTGTATAGTCTTGCCACACTACAGTTGCACTTATTCATTGGAATATTGGTTTTCATGAAAATTATTAATGTTGGTTGCTTAATTCTTTGTATTTATCATCATTCTTGAATTGTGACAGTTAATGATGTCCCTTGACTTCTGAAAGATCATTTTTAAAATATATATATATTTTGTTTATTAAACTATTATTTCATACACAATATACCAGATATGTAAGACCTTGACACTGAAAAGACCTTGACACTCAAGTTGTATTCATTATAGATTTTTTTTTTTTTCCCTGTCTAACAATGACTTTTCTCATAGCTATTTCATTCACTGTACTTGCTAATGTACTGCACTATTTGTAGAAATTTTATAGAAATAGGAAATATATTTAGCCTGAGAGCTGCAGTTAGCTAGCCCATGTTGGTTCATTCGAATCACTGTCATAGAATAGTTGGGTCAAAATTTAAAGTCTTGTATGGTGACGTAAATTTACACGGCTATTTTTGCAGATAAGGTGTTTTGATAGTTAATTAGTAATCATATGCTAAAATCTGATATTTCTAGGCAATGTGCAGTATAGTGGATTGCCTCCAAAAACAGGTGCACATTGATTTCTAGGGTACATTTTCCAATTGAAGTAACTAAGCTGTCATGCTTGTTTATCTAGAATGAGGAGATCTACCTTCAAACTGCCATCCCCAAGTGCAGCTGTTATTTGAAAACAACCCATACCCTGGCGTAGTCTTAGTTCTACTGATAACACATGTTACAATAATTCTACTCAACAGAGATCACCTTAAGAACCTACTTGGGAACATTGGTATGCCGTCGCCTTGATTTTCTCTTCTTATCCCTAATCCCAAAGCTCATCAAACTGAAAGTGCTTTGCATAGTGTAATTAAACAGGCAAGGAAAAGCCTATTTTACTCACACATAGCTCTCCCCGCTCAGTTAGAGAAGCATTGGGTTGATCATTGTCCATGAAACCTGTGGTGGATTTTTTGACTAGGAGTCAAGAAATCCTCTTCCCCTTCCTGAACCACTAGATTAAGTCAAACTTGAGTACGAGGGTTGAAAATCACACCCAAAGCTTCAATTTGACTTAATCCTGTCTTTGAAGGACTTTAAGGTCTTACGCAATGAAATGAACATCAATGTGTTAGTTGAAGATACATTTTAATTTGAATACATTTTCCATGAACAGTAAACTTTTGGAAGGCAGGAAGTGTCAGTATGAACTGTCACAAAGAGTGACGGTGGCTCATGGAAATGTTCCCCGCTGCATTTACATCTGACTGGCTTTATGGGCTGTTGACTGATATACATTTTTAGAGTTATAGGTGTGATGCCGCTGCGAGACTGAAGATGATATTCATTGGTTGTCACTGAGGCCTCTCTGCATGTCCTGCTGCTTGAGACTGGATCAGGAGGCATGCAAAGGCTGAGGAAAGTCACTTACATGCTAACATAGCTGCAGCCTATGGAAAGCATTAAGACCCTTTGACTTTCTCCACATTTTGTTGTATGATTGATTCATTTTTAAATTGCTTAAATAAATATTTTTTGCCACCAATCTACACACAATACTCCATCATGACACAGTACCCCATTATGTGAAAACACGCTTTAAAAAATGTCATCCTGGAGATGTCTCTTGTACTTTGTTGGAGTCCACCTGTGGCAAATTAAATTCCAGGACATGACACAAATCTAAGAAAAAGCAATCCATAAAGTCCAAGCAACTTTCTGTAGACCTCAGAAAATTGTGTTGAGGCATAAACTGATGAAGGTTATAAAAAATTACAAAAGCAATTTTTGAAAGTTCCCAGGAGTACAGTGGTCTCCATCATGGTGAAATGGAAGAAGTCTGGAACCACCAAGAATCATCAAAATATTAGGCATGTGAAAGCGAAGCACTACACCTGGCAAAAACAAGGTACCACCCAGCACCAGGCTAATACCATCCCTACAGTGAAGCATGGTGGTGGGAGAATATTTTTTTGGGGATGCTTCTCAGTGGCAGAGACTGGTAGACTAGTCAGGATTGAGGGAAGGATGAACAAAGCAAAAGGTTCTTTTTGCAGAGAGGTCCTTGAAGATAACCCAATTCAGAATGCACAGGATCTCAGACTTGGGCAAAGAGTCATCTTTCATCACAACAACCTGAAGAACATAGTAAAGACAACAATTGGCTTTGGGACAAGTCTGTGAATGTCCTTGAGTGGATCAACTGCAACCCCATTGAACACCTGTCTTCAATCTGACTGAGTTTGCAATGATCTATAAGAATGGCAGAAATTCCCCAAATCCAGGTGTGCAAAGCCAGTTGCGATATTCCTAAGATGACTCATAGTTGCGATCACTGCCAAAAATGACTTATCTTAAGTCCTCAATAAAGGGTTTGAATACATATGTACATTACTTTTTTTTTATTTCAATAAAATGACACAGATTTTTAGAAACGTGTTTTAGCTTTGTCATTATGTGGTATTATGTTCAGATTGATTGTAAAATTAAATCTGAACATAATAAGAATTTAATCAATTAGAAATTAAGTCAATAACACAACAAAATGCGGACAAAGTTTAGGGGTCTGAATACATACCGAAGGCACTGTATATACAGTTAGGTCTGGAAATAATTGACACAAGTTTTGTTATTTTGGCTGTTAACCAAAATATATTCAAGTTACAGTTAAATAATGAATATGGGCTTAATGTGCACTCTCTTAGCTTTAATTTAAGTGTATTCACATCCAAATTGGAGGAAGGGTTTAAGAATTACAGCTCTTTCATATGTAGCTCCTTCTTTTTCAAGGGACCAAAAGTAATTGGACAATTGACTCAAAAGTTGCTTCATGAACAGGTGTGGGCTATTCCTTCATTATTTATTTATCAGTTAAGCAGGTAAAAGGTCTGGAGTTGATTCCAGGTGTGGCATTTGTATTTGGAAGCTGTTGCAGTGAACCCACATCATGCGGGCAAAGGAGCTCTCGGTTCAAGTGAAACAGGCCGTCCTTAGGCTGCAAAAAAAAATCCATCAGCCAAATCAACAAATCAACAAAATCCATCAGCCAAATCAACAGTTTGGTACATTCTGAGAAAAACGCACTAGTGAGCTCTGCAACACAAAATGGCCTGGAGGTCCACGGAAGACAACAGTGGTGGATGATCGTAGGATCCTTTCCATGGTAAAAAAAAAATATACCTTCACAACATCCAGACAAGTGAAGAACACTCTCCAGGAGGTAGGTATATCATTATCTAAATCTACCATGAAGAGAAGACTTCACGAGAGCAAAAACTGAGGGTTCTCTTTATAAGGTGCAAACCATTCATAAACCTCAAGAATAGAAAGGCTAGATCAGACTTTGCCAAAAAACATCTAAAAAAAACAGCCGAGTTCTGGAACAGCATTTTTGGACAGATGAAACTAAGATAAACCTCTACCAGAATGATGGGAAGAGAAAAGTATAGAGAAGGCTTGGAACGGCTAATGATCCGCAGCATGGGCATGCATGGCTTCCAATGGCATTGGGTCACTAGTGTTCATTGATGATGTAACAGAAGACAGAAGCAGCCGGATGACTTCTGAAGTGTATTGGGATATGTTGTCTGCTCAGATTCAGCCATATTCAGCAAAGTTGATTGGACAGCGCTTCACCTTACAGACGGAAAATGACCCAAAACATACTGTGAATGCAACCCAGGAGTTTTTTAAGGCAGATATATGGAATATTCTGCAATGGCCAAGTCAAAAACCTGATCTCAACCCGATCAAGCATGCATTTCACTTGTTGAAGACAAAACTTAAGGCAGAAAGACCCATGAACAAACAACAACTGAAGACAACTGCAGTAAAGGCCTGGCAATGCATCACAAAGGAGGAAACCCAACGTTTGGTGATGTCCATGTTTTCCAGACTTCAAGCAGTCATTGCCTGCAAAGGATTCTTGACAAATTATTAAAAATTAACATTTTATTTTTGATTGTGTTAATTTTTCCAATTACCTTTGAGCCCCTGAAATAAGGGGACTGTGTATGAAAATGGTTGCAATTCCTAAACGTTACATACGCTATTTTTGTTCAACCCCTTGAATTAAAGCTGAAAGTCTTCACTTCAGTTGCATCTCAGTTGTTTCATTTCAAATCCATTGTGGTGGCGTACAGAGACAAAATAATGAAAATTGTGTCAGTGTCTAACTATTTCCAGACCTAACTGTACGTATTGTATGTTTGACTGCTGAATTATTAATTAATTATTATTAATAATTTTGCTTATTAATGATACATTATACCATCAATAATGGCCCCTCTTTTTCTGGGCTTTAAGAGGAACGGTTAGCCTTTTGAATTACCTGCCATTAAAAATGCCTGTCAGGAATGGTCAGCATATCATCGTCATGTTGCCTACAGTGATATTCTCCAAAATGTGAGGTTCAATGCATTTCAAGTGTTTGATGATTCGATGCATCTCAAGTGCTGTTAACCGAAACTGTTCTCTGTTTGAGAATGATTTCTACTACCAGTCACCGCGGTTGGGTCGCCATTCCCACTAACTTACACACATTAATTCATGGGGAGGTTTGAAGAATAATAGCTTAGAATTGTTATGGGTTTTACCCCTTTTGAAATGTATGTATGTACTGTATAATATTGCTTTATTTTCCATTTGGAATAGGACTGTATAATTGAGTATAGAATATCATTATTAGAATAGCATTACTAGTCCAAGGGCAGTTCTGTTCAGATTGACCAATAGTACTGACCAAAATTTAAATAAGTAGGGTGGGGAAGTGTTACATATCACGCCCATATTGTGAACATCACTGTTTTGTTGGCAGAACAGAGTGTATTAAGTTCAGAATCTCAAGGCTTGCTGAGACTGAACAACTGCCTCAGTGGAGCAATAGATTGCAATGTTTATGGAACTATGTTTTCTAAGTAGAGCATGGGATTGCTTCTTGTCATGATATCTATAGTATATTTCATTGTTTCTGCACTAAACTAATCTTAAAATGTATGTTCATTTTAAATGTATGGAGTTCATTATGGTAAGGTCATTTTAAATGTATGTAGTATATTCTTGTTCTCTTATTTTAAATGTATGTAGTTCTGTCCTCGCACTGTGTTTGTCTTGATGTTCTGTGTTGTGTCTTGTTATATGCTTTGTGTGGGCCACCAGTTGGACAATGGAATGATAAGTCACATTTAAATCAATCAGATATTAACTGAATTTTAGTACATAAAAGAGTGTCTGGTATGTGTATCCTGTTGAAATATGAATTCTGTATTCCAAAGCGCACATTGCTAAGATATTCTTTTACATTTCCCACTGCTCACTCAACCAGGATGTATTACCCAGCACATGCACGCTTGCTGGAGAGCACAGTCTCTGGTCAACAACCACAACTGAGCTTGCAGACATCTGACCTAGCAAAAGGAGTGGCTGGAGAGCGAAATGACAAGGCAGCATTGTCTGACATCTTATCTGTCCACACCCGACCATGCTGAGCCAATTTGTACGGTTCTCTGCTGGACTCATGGACACTGTCAGTATTATATAGTGATGGACGTTAGTGCAGCATTTCTTTCCAGACAAAGGAAATGCCTGTTCAGTGCACTCGTATCTCCGGAGAAGGTTTTCTGTCTGCATTTAAAAAGCTGGTGTGCTCTTGCTGATAAACACATATGTCATAAACTAAGCGATTTCAAGGTATTGCAGACTTATGTCTCAGAAGGGTATTAGACTTTACTCTGACGAAGTGACGTAGACCGCTACGCCATTCGAGAGCTAACAAACAAACTCTTATATGGTGCAGGTTCTGTATAATATGAGAGTTCATTGCAAATGACACAAAGTGATATTTACTCATTGGACACGCATCGAATTCTTACTACTTTTCAGTGTAATTACTTCAATCCCAAATTGATCCCTAATCCCTACATTCTATGCACATTTTGAGATATGAGAGGATTTGACAGGATTAAGTAATCTGGTAATAGCTCCAGTTTGTTGTTGGATGTGCAAGGTACAACCGTGTTTCCAAAAACGTTGGGACGCTGTGTGAAAAGGAAATAAAAACAGAATGCAAAGATGTGCAGTTAATTTAAACCCAGATTCAATGAAAATAGTACAGAGACAACTTATCAAATGTTGAAACTGAGAAATGTTCTTGTTCTTTGAAAAATATATGCCCACTATGAATTTGATGCCAGCAAAACCTTTCAAAAAAGCTGGGACATGTGCAACAAAAGACTGGTAAAGTTGTGTAATAAAAAAAAAAAAAAAAGATACAAGCATGTGTGGGAAAGACTGACCAGAGTAAAATGAAAAGCAGTCAACCCAACAAGATTTAAGGGGCAAGTGGATTTTGGACAGATCTTCTGGGTAAGTGGGGCTTGTACATTGCTCGGGTTACAGTATCGTCTTTTGGCATGCTCCAAGGGCAGGTGCCTGTTTCTTTTCCAATTGGTGTTATAATGGGGATTTTCATCATGTCTGGCAAAAACTTTAGTAAACCAGAAATCAATGGTCAAGCATGGCGATGGTAGTGTGTTGTTTTGAATATGTTTTGCTGCCTCAATACCTGGAAAAATTGCCATAATTGAAAAAAATGTGATTTCTGCTATATCAGGAGAAAGTCAGATTGTCTGTCCATGATATGAAGCTGAAGCACTCCTTTGTCATCCAGCAAGACAATGATACACAAGCAAGTTTATATCAGAATAGTTGAAAAGCAAAACACTGAATATTTTAGAATTGCCTAGTCAATGTCCAGATCTAAACCCAGTTGAGAGGTTGTGACAGGACCTATAATGAGCAATTAAATCAAATTACATGCAGTTTGTAGAGTTATCTAAGGTTAAGACATCCAGTGGAGAAACTGGATGTCACATTAAATAAAAATGATGTATTATTTGTTCACTCAGGTTCCTTTATTTAATATAACATTTTGGGTCAAGATTTGACAACAGTCAATGTCAAAATATGCAAAGAAATTGAAAAAACAATTACACAGACAAATTATTTTTGCACAGCCGTGTAGTTTACATAGGAATTAGTTGTTATTTGTATTTCCACCAGTAATGTGGATGTCTAATCATTTAAACCGTAAAATTATGAAGTGAGGTGATACTACATGATACGAATGGGTAATATAAATAGACTGCCGTATTTATTGATGCGCATCGATTTGCACCAAACAAGAAAATAAGTTGCACACAGAAAACATTAATCGTGTAGATAGTCGCATTTAGTAGCACTTATAAAATCTCCCTGAGGATGTTTGTCTCTATTCTCTACTCAGTTACCGCTGTGGTTTATATCAATTTAATATGCTGTGAAAATACCCCATTAGAAGCTGAACATTTTTATGAAAGACCTCTCTCTGATCTTGTGCACAGACTGTTCTGTTTGTGAGAAGATATTCTTCTTTCTGGAGGCTGTTTGAATTTGCTCTACAACAAAAACATTTTCTTTACTAATCCCTGAGGTAGAAGTCGTACAAAAATTTAGTGGATACAGTCACAGCACTAGCCAAGCTCACAGCCAGAGTTCTCTTTAGTTTTTGCCTGACTGCAAAATGTCGTTTTATTGTCATATTTATAATGTCAATGAAAGCATTAGTACATAATTGCTTCCACTACTTTTATGATACTATGGTACATTGTACATTCATTGTACATTTACAAGTACATGCTTGCATACACACATACACACGTACCTAGGAATACTGAAACAGAGAAAACCTCTTAAAGTCAATAAAGCATAATTTATCACATGCAAGCATCTAAACAACTCATGATTGCTCAGTCATTATCATATTGCACCACTGCATTGATAGAGAACGTAATTTATTTGCTCCGTTTAAAGCTGTGGAATGCAAGTGGGAGTCACTAATTCACTCAAAATGTTATGCTATACTGTACCTTTCATTCAATTAACATGTACCTCAACTCCATGGGATTGATAGTAAAGGGTATTGTGTAATACACTAACTCATGTAATATAGTTCTGTACTGATGTAAAGTGAAGTGTATTGTGTAATACACTAACTCCTGTACTCTAGTTCTGTACTGATGTATAGTAAAGGTTATTGTGTAATACACTAACTCATGTAATATAGTTCTGTACAGATCTATAGTAAAGGGCATCACCGCTTGACTTGTGTGGCCCTCTACACTGACACTTCTAATTTTTGAGGAACGGCTTATCGGTTCCTTTTCCGGTGAGGGAATTGTGCCAGATCTGTCCAAAGCACTGCACCGACACATCTATTTTTTAAGGCTACCAGCTCCTTGACCTAAAGTTATAAAATAGCTCTATGAAACAAGTTGCCTATAATATCACCTGCCCAGTCACAACAGGAAAAAAGGTTGCTTGAATGGGCATCAAGGCAGGGTCTGCAATAAAAAAGCCCACTTCTTTAAAATCAACCTTGACAGAGCTGCTGTTCTTCCTGGGGGAAGGCCCATCTGAAAGACGACACCCTACAAATGGCAATCTCTTCTTCACTGCTCTGGGGCATTGGGATTTGATCTATAAACCTACGGCGCACTAACCAAGACTGACCCTGCTAAGTTACTGAAGCAAGCCAATAGGATCCAGGGTGGTATGCTGCTGACAGCTCCGGCACCTCTTTCCTCCCAAGTGGAGAACTGAAGGGCATGCTGTAATGCATCAACTAATGTAGCACTGCAGCGATACCTGCAACCAAGGAAAGGAAATAAGTTATCCTCTAGCTATGGAAGATTTGTTTGGGTTGGCGCTGATGAAAACATGGATTTATTAACACACAAATGCACAAACACACACACACACACGCGCGCGTCAGGCTGTCAGTTGAGCTGTGTTGCACCATATTGTACCATCTTCATGTGTACTCCCCGGACTTCCTCTGTTCGCATGACCTTAGCCCGAGGTCAGCTTGAGTAATGACTGTTTGATATTCCTATCCAAGGCAGGACAAGGAAGTCCAGACCCAGGCGTCCTTTGGGATTAGATGCACTTGTTTGTGTTTACCCAAGCAATACAATCTTTATTGTAAGCAGAAAAACAGGTGTTGCATAATTCACGGTAGGAAGGAGCAAGACAGCTGTTCCCTTCTCGAAACAGGCAGGTAATGGGACAGAACATTTGGGCTTTAGCCCCACTGACAAACTGATGGTTTTGTGAAGAGCAGGCAGTGCAAACGTACAAACTCTATACACCCACCCCATGTCAGTTTCCTCAAATAGATTTTATGGCTGACTCTTAGACTGCAGCGCTGTATAAAATGTATTTCTGCTATAAAGTGATAAAATATATACTATTATCCCAGACACTTATGCATAGTACTTCAAGTGTGTTTTTACCGGAGGGGGGCACAGAGTGGAATCGGGAGTTAATTTGATAAATCAGCCAATGTCAGTCAATCAGTGGCTGCCTCCCTACATGGAAAGCATCTGTCTGTCATCATAAGGCAATGCTGCTCTTTATTAAACCGTTGGGGATTGTAATGAATTTCGTCTGGTGGTTTTCAAGGGCTCTCAAAGGTTGCTGACTGACTCACCTATTTGCATTTCTCACACATGCATGCACACGCACACACATGCTGATAATTGCCAAAATGAGGACATCATAAATTATTTGAGAGCTGTCACTCAGGATTAAAGTTCAGGTCTTAGCTACATACAGTTGCAATGAGCACCTACATTAGCTAGCTAGAAGAGGTATGATCTACAATCTAACATCCTGTGTTTTTCCCTGCGCCACCTGGGTTCAGGAGCATAATTTGTCGTAAGATCAGAGCACAGCGGCTGATCCGTGGAAATGTCATTACAGTTGCTCAAGAAACTGATTGCAGCGGTACAAATAGGTTGTTCTGAATGGCTGCGAGGAGGGATTTCATTTAGCGATAATGGCCGTCTCATAGAGACGTGACTGTCTTTGTGGTCATATTGCTCCCATGCAATGTGGTGGGTCAGTGACCGTAGTGTCTGCTCATTAGTATGTCTGCCCGTGCCTCTCTCCTTCAGCTGGACCTGCCATGCCAGACCCTGTTACTGTAATGGAGGTACCGCTGCTGCCGCATTGTCCCTGGATGGCCGCAACACACATCCTCTAGTCCCAAGGACATAAGAACCTGAGGTTGTGTGTGTGTGCGCGCGCGTGTGAGTGCATACTTCCGTCCATGTGTGCTTTTCTGTGTGTGTGTGTGCGTGTGCGTTTTCATGCATGTGCGAGAAATGCTTCAGTCAACGTGTTTGATAAGTTTGATAAGTTTTACGTTTACAGTACACTAGGATCGGGAGGTCTAGATTTCATATTGTTTACCTGGATATTTTGCAACACAAATTTTATGATTTTCAATACTGTCATACATTAGAACTAGTTATTTTAATTAAAATGAGTACTTTCATTAAAATTATACATTATGTTTGGAGATACAACTGTCAGAAAGCACGGTTTGGCCTGCACCTACGACGGGGTGCCAAGGTGGCTTACTGGTTAGGGAATCTGACTAGTCTTGGATAGGTCCCAGGTTCTAACACCAAATCTATGCTGTTCTGTCCTTGAGCAACACAGTTAATCCTAATTGCTTCTTCTCCTCCATAACATTCCCAACTCATCATTGCTGTAAATAACAGTTAGTTCCTAACCAATTTGCCTGGTTAAATAACGGTAAAATGAAACAATAAAATGTAAGCCTAATCTTGGCACAGTAGTTTAACTGGGTATAGCCCAGAAAGACAATTCACAGACATAGTCATCTCCATTAAAGTTCTATTTTAGTATTCCCAATAAAACAGTCATTAATAGTCATCAGCAAAACTTCCATTGAATTATTCAGATAATTGTCGCTGAGATAATTATTTTGCAGAAGACTTTTATAATCAATCTCTGCCATGTTTATGGGTGATGCAATGCTTGTGCTGGCATTGCGTGCTATTGTGCAGACAGAGTGGTCACAGACAGAGTGGTCACAGTTAACAAATGAATCCTGGATAACGAATATTGTTATGCAACTTTGAGTAGATTAGATTAGATTCAAATTTATTGTCATTGCACAGAGTACTTGGACAATGAAATGTAGTACAGCATCTAACTCAGAAAGTTCAAATAGCTGTAATAGTCAATGCAAATACAATAATAGACTGTGCAAATAGTCATCAATGGTGCATATTTTTAGCTGTAATTATAGCAAGAGTGCAAATAGAAGTCTAAGGTGCATATATGAGCAGTAATAATTTAATATATATACCCTGCTCAAAAAAATATGGGAACACGTAATCATCACATTATAACACCAAGTCAATTAAACTTCAGGGGTATCAATCTGTCCAGTTAGGAAGGATAAATGATTGTGAATCAATGTCACCTGTTTTGGTGTAAATGAAAGTGACAGCAGGTGCACTGAGGCAACAGCAAGACAACCCCCAAAAAGGGAATGGTTTTGCAGGTGGTGACCACAGACAATTGCTCTCTCCTTATCTCCTTATCCTAACTGATTCTTCTTTAGTTTTGCATTTTGCTAGTGTCCTTGTCACTACTGGTAGCATGAGGCGTTACCTGCAGCCCACTCATGTTGTACAGGCAGTCCAGCTCCTCCAGAATGGCACATCCATACGTGCCGCAAGAAGGTTTGCTGTGTCCCCCAGTACAGTCTCAAGAGCATGGAGGAGGCACCTGGAGATGGGCCTTTAGACAAGGAGAGCTGGACAAGGCTGTAGAAGGGCATCAACCCAGCAGCAGGACCAGAATCTGCTACTTTGTGTGAGGAGGAACTGGAGGAGCACTGCTAGAGCCCTACAAAAGGACCTTCAGCGGGCTACTGCTATGCATGTTTCTGACCAAACTGTCAGACACAGACTCCATGAGGGTGGCGTGAGGGCCCGATGTCCTCTAGTGGGACCTGTGCTCACAACCCAGCACCGTGCAGCTTGATCGGCATTCACCAGAGAACACCAAAATTGGCAGGTTTGCCACTGGTGCCCCATTCTCTTCACAGATGAGGTTCACACTGAGCACATGTGACAGACGCAAAGGAGTCTGGAGACGCTGTGGTGAATGTTGTGTTGCCTGCAACATCATCCAGCATGACCGGTTTGGCGGTGGGTCAGTCATGGCCTGGGGAGGCATATCCTTGGAGGGTTTCACAGACCTCCATGTACTGGCCAACGGTACCCTGACTGCTGTTAGGTACCGGGATGAAATCTTCAGACCCATCGTCTGTTGCAATGGGTCCTGGTGCAGGAAAATGCTGTTTTCAAAATGCCATTTGATGCCATTGACTGGCACTCACATTCCCCAGATCGGAATCCAATTGACAACCTCTGCGATGTTAGGTATCAAGGCATCCAATGCCGCCAAGTAGCACCACAGTCTGTCCAAGAGCTCACTGATGCCCTGATCCAGGTCTGGGGGAGATCCCCCAGGACACCATCTGCTGACTCATCAGGAGCATGCCCAGACGTTGTCGAGGAGTGCATACAGGCACATGGGGTGCATAAACACTACTGAGTCACACCATGAGTTGCCGTGATGAAATTCATGCAAGCTGGAACAGCCTGTGATTTCAGTAGTTTACCTTGATTGTCATTCTGAGTTTGAATCAAAATTGATGAACAGCATCCTCACATACGTACTGTTATTGTCCAGATGGGTCAGGGCAGAGCGTAATGTTGTGGAGATGGCATCTTCTGTTGACCTGTACTGGCGGTAGGAAACTGATAGGGGTCCAGTGTGAGTGGTAGGCACACACTGAGTTGGGCCAAGACCAGCTTCTCGAAGCACTTCTTGATGATGGGGATGAGTGCAACAGAGCGGTAGTCATTCAGGCTTGCTGCAGTAGAGTGGTTTGGCACTGGCACGATAGTTGCTGTTTTAAGGCACATGGGGACAACTGCCTGAGCTAATGACAAGTTGAAAATGTCAGTGAGAACCCAAGCCCAGCACATGCTCTAAGCACGCAGCCAGGGATACCAACAGGGCCAGCAGCCTTGCACATAGTATCCCAGCTCAGTGCAGAATACACATCATATGTAGAGAGTGTAAAAGGATGGTCATCCGCGGTGAGCTCAGATATGAAGGCTGTTTCCTCATTCTTGTGGTCGAAGCGAGCAGATAAGTGATTTAGCTCATCCAGGAGCGAGGCATCAGTGGTTGGGGGGGCTGTCTGTTTAGGTTTGTATTCTGTGAGGGCCTGTATGCCAGGGGGATGGCTTTGTAAGCTTCTGCAATGTTTGTATAAACAAGGTCCAATGTTTTGTCTCCTCTAGTGGGGCACAGGACATTTTGTTGGAATTTAGGGAGAACAGTTTTTAGGTTTGAAAGGTTAAACTCTCCTGCTGCTATAAATGCTCCATCCGGGGGTACGGTTTGTTGTTTACTTATAGCGAACTGAAGTTCTTTCATTGCTAGTTTAGCATTAGCATCCAGAGGAATGTAGGCCACAGTAAATGGTTGATGAAAACTCCCTGGGCAGATAAAAGGACCTGCACTTAATCATAAGGTATTCCAGATTGACAAGAGAAGGGACCCTTGGTAATAACAATATCAGTACACCAATCTTTATTTACATAGATGCACAGTCCACCACCTTTAGTCTTACCAAAGTTGTTCCGTCCTAAAGACATTGCGCCCCTCAACACTCAATGGCGGAATGCTGTTGTTTAGCCACAACTCAGTCAAAGTCATGTCATTGCAGTCCATAATCCATTTTTGGGAAGTAATTCTTATCCAAAGCTCGTCCATTTTGTTAACCAGAGACAGAAAATTAGCTAAAAAGAGGCTAGCTGGATATAGCCGGTTAGGAGTTAACGTTAGCCTAGCCCAATGGCCACCTCGCTTCCCCCGCTTTTGTTTATGATCCCGACATCAGCCACTTCCTGTCAGCTCAGCTGACTTGCTAGAGATTGGTGTTCTTGTTATCTCGTGTAGATCGTCAAATACACTGTCTGTGCATTGAGCTTTGATGTCTAGAAGTTCTTCAGTTGTATGAGATGTTCGCATGGATGTTTTGAATGAACACACATGACAGGGGTAGGTAAATGACTACTATTTTGCAAGTTCTAGACTGACGATAAGCTGTGCAATGTGCATGCGCCGCCATCTTGTTGGATGTCAGCCATTTTTGACTTTGTCTACAATTATTCTAAAGCTCAATGCACATATGCAGGTGGCTTGTGAACACACCTTGCTTAAAGCCTATTTTTTATCTGTAAATTTTCTGTTTATGGCCCAATCTTTTGAAATACATTCCCATTTTAAAAGGTGGTAGTCCTGATTTCAGATACAATATCTTTCAGACCACACTGATTATATTGGAGGGGACTTCAACTGCCTGATAGAGAAATGCCTAGATAGAACCTAAACCCATCAGGCTCCTTCCAATTGAAGTGAATTTTTAAATACTTATTCACCCTCTTTACTATGGGACATGCTTAACACATATGTGAGAGGATTTGTAATGTCATTCCAAGTATCCATAAAGAAGGAAAGTAAGGTCAAATTAGTACAGCTGGACATTTACTGGACAGAGAAAACACCTATCACATCCAACAATAGAGAAACTTAAAAGAAATCTGCACTCTCTTTTTAATTTTTCTCTTTACAAAAGAAAAACACTGCTCAAGTTCTGGACCAGATAAAGAGGTGGCGCTTCAAACCCAGACTGGATGGATTCCTTTATGAATTTTAGAAAACTTCTGTTCAAACCACACTCAACCATGCACAGCAGAAGTTATGTTAGGGGGGTAATACCGTGTAAATGCAAGGTCTGTGTTTAGAATGTCATCGTATTACAGGTGTTTAGATAGGGATATATAGACACGTTTTGAAAAGGTCTCTTATTATAGTACATACATGGTATTTACTGTCAAATTTAGACCCCCCTTCAATTTCTGCCTATTACCTGTTGTATTACTGCATATGTTACATTTCTCCAGTTTTGTTGCACAAAATTAAGCAGAAAAACAACTCCCTCATGACATAATTAAGACAGCTGGCTGGTCTTTGATCATGCCCTTCACTGACACCTCAGGTTTAGACATGATGACAGTGCTGCCGGTTAAATCTGACATATATTTGCCTTTTAAGCTGTTACTGTCTGATGACCATTTACTTTCACATTACTAAAGTAGTCGCTTATCTGATTAAAGGATGTACTTTTAAATTAATGGAAAGATGGATGGATGGATGGATGAGGGAATGGATGGATGGAATAATCGCCTGGGTAAAGTTAATGAGTGAGAGGAGTGTCATGTGTTCTCTCTCTGGGCAGGCTGATGCATCACTGTCTCCAAGGCTAGAGGATAAATCATCGTTCTTTCTCCCTTGCTTTCACCTAAACTCTTTCTTTCTATTTCCTCATCCATGGCCTCTCTTCAATCGGTCCTTGTCTCCATGGCAATTGGATGAGGGTTTACTGCATTTTCAATGTCACCTCAGTGAAGAGCAGTATCTGTTGTAAGCAGTTACAACAGTGGTTTATTTTTAGCCTGTATTTTCTATAATTATACAACGAGAGGCATTCACAAAACATTTCACTAGTAATTCAAATGCCACAGCGTAAATTGGTACATGAACTCAATCACTACAAGCAAAGACTTTTGTAACTAAGCCAAAATAGCCCCACTAGCAGTCATTTCCAAGGGATGACTTTTCCAATGGGAGGCAGATTGGGCAGTACCTAGAAAGGAAGCGGAGCTTGAGCTTGTGAAATCCAGTTGGTCAATATTGATGCATTCTAGCATGTTTACTTAGGAAATGCCTATTCTGTGAACTGCATATGTGCTTTCATTCAATTTACTACGCAACCCAGTTGTTTTAATGTTTAACAAAGTGAAACTTTAAAAAAAAATGTTTTCCTAAAATATTATGCTTCAGGGTTTTCTGACATTCCATTTTATCCGTGATCTCCTTACCCCATTCTTTTATCCCCAGTGTAATACTTATCTCCTATACCGCCTCCCGGTTTGGCAATACACAATGCAATATACCACAATACAGGACTGAGAAACCGGACCTCCATCTTTTGTTGCTTACTCTGTTCATCCTGCACCACTGTTGCTATCCATCTTTCCTTCTCTGGTGGTCCTCCCTGTCTCCACTTCTTCTCGTTGTTCTCTGGGTTCATAGAACATTTTAGACATTTAGCAGATGCTATTAGTGCATGCATTTTAAGCTAGGTGGGGCAACCACACAACCAAATAATAGTAACACCATTCTCAATAAAGTAGCTATTAGCAAAGTCAGTAATAGAAGAAAAATATGTACACATTGCAAGACTTACTTTATAAAAAAAATCTGCATTCAAGGCACATCCTTCCTTTCCCTCATATGTCTCTCTCCTTGTTGGTCTATTGTTTTTAAATACTGTTCTTTCTCTGATGCGCACTCTCTCTCTCTCTTTCACAGTACCCCTTTCTCCCTGTCTACTTTAATCCTTTGATCCCACTTAACTTTGATCAGAGTTAAAACTAATATGTCCTTATTTCTGCTGATCCCATCCTTTTACCCCTCACTGCTGATGTATGGTGCTTAGGCAGAGACGAGAATGTAGTAGCTGGGGACAGACTCCTCACATGGGGTCATGCAGGGTCAGGGCCAGGGTCAGCTGCTCAGATCCTCAGAGGCAGACAGGTCAGGACAGGTTCATCTGTTACAAGCTGGAGCTCCATACCAGGGTGGAACAGGATGATGCAGTGGATGATGGGACAAGGATGCAGTATGAGGATACAGTGGAACGGATAAGGCTGGAGGAGGAGGAAGAGGGCAGACTACAGAGGAAGGCTCTGTGGGAGTCATCATGATGATGATCAATGATACTACTCGCTTGGTTATTTCAGGCCAAGTTTATGCTTCTCTAAATTTGTAGTGACTGAAGCCTCTTTCTCTTCTTTGTGGCTCCCGCTGTTGCTGGCCACAGCCCACCTGTTCCCGCCTGTATTTATTGACCCACTGGTCATCTGATCACTGGTCATCTTGGTGAATGATGTGGCCTTAAAAGGTCATGTACTCTTATAATCTCCATACAGTTCGGTCTTTGTAATGAGTTTTCTTAGCCACTGTGCTTAAAAATCGTATGGCTCCCTAAATACACTGCTCAAAAAAATTAAGGGAACACGTAATCATCACAGTATAATACCAAGTCAATTAAACTTCAGGGATATCAATCTGTCCAGTTAAGAAGCATAAGCGATTGTGAATCAATGTCACCTGTTTTCGTGCAAATGAAAGTGACAACAGGTGCACTGGAGAGGCAACAGCAAGACAACCCTGAAAAAGGGAATGGTTTTGCAGGTGGTGACCACAGACAATTGCTCTCTCCTTATCCTTTCTAGTGTCCTTGTCACTACTGGTAGCATGAGGCGGTACCTGCAGCCCATTCAGGTTGCACAGGCAGTCCAACTCCTCCAGGATGGCACATACATACGTGCCGGAGCAAGAAAGTTGTGTCTTCCAGTACAGACTTACGCGCGTGGAGGAGGCACCAGGAGATGGGCCGTTACACCAGGAGAGCTGGACAGGGTCATAGAAGGGCATCAATCCAGCAACAGGACCAGTATCTGCTCCATTGTGCGAGGAGGAACAGGAGGAACACTGCCAGAGCCCTACACAATGACCTCCAGCAGGCTACTGGTGTGCATGTTTCTGACTAAACTGTCAGAAACAGACTCCATGAGGGTGGCATGAGGGCCTCATGCTCATAGCCCAGCACCGTGCAGCTTGATTGGCATTTGGCAGAGAACACCAGAATTGGCAGGTCCACCATTGGTGCCCCATTCTCTTCACAGATGAGAGCAGGTTCACACTGAGCACATGTGACAGAAGTGAAAGAGTCTGGAGACTCTGTGGTGAACATTATGCTGCCTGCAACATCATCCAGCATGACTGGTTTGGCGGTGGGTCAGCGATGGTCTGGGGTGGCATGTCCTTGGAGGGTTACACAGACCTCCACATGCTAGCCAACGGTGCTCTGACTGCTGTTAGGTACTGGGATGAAATCCTCAGACACATTGTCAGACCTTACGCTGGTGCAGTGGGCCCTGGGTTCCCCCTGGTGCAGGACACTTTTGGCCTCTTTTCACTTAATCCTCTTCATCCCCTTTAGGTCAATAACCAGGGAACTATAATCTTCTACTACTTGGCTATTCAAACTTATTATCACATTTATATGCCTCAAAATAGGCTGCTGAGAAAAGTTGAGAGGACTGAACATACTGTACTTTAAATCAGCCTTAGTTCTTTTGGGACATGTTCACTTCTATTAATTTTGCCAGGACACTTTATTCCACTGATCAAGACCTTCAAAGTGGTTAGAATTGACATATCCTGTTTCCTCATCCAAGTCTTTACATGGGCATGGCATACTGGAACCAAAAACTGCTGATCTCTAACTATGACTCAGCCTTGAAAGAGAAAGCGTAATATGCATTATTTATGTGCTTAGTGTTTAGTATGCCAATAGTGAGCTTTCTCTGTTCCCTTGACATATGGTCATATTCCCACAGGACAAAGAGGCGGAGGAATTACAGCTCATAAGGACCTCTAGCTAGTCGAAGCAAGAGTCATTGATACTGGAAGACAGTCATGGAGGACAAAGTGATACTTAGTGACACTCTTTGACCATAGTAGAAGTTGAGTCACCTTCCTAGACTACATACTTTTCATCATTTACTGTTTACTGTAACTGTATGTCCATGAAAGGTGCTTGTCATTGCCAGGGGTCTTGTAAAGCAAAGCATTAGGGTTCTGTCTGGTCTCTTTATACCACTCTGAAAAACACACTAAATGTAGTGTAGGACTTTATAGCTTTGGCATGTTTACTGAAGAGACAGCTGTCAAATAAAATACAAGCCAGTTAGGCAAGAATGAGAGCAATTCAAACAACCAAGTCACTGTGCAATTCAGCTCATGTTGGAGCACTGCCCTAGCGGGGTGACGCCGGGCCGGGGTGCAAGCTGTTGTAAAGGCCCCCCCCCCTCAGACGAGATTTTTTTGCAGCGGTATATACACTTTGTACAACGTTCTGGTGATCCTGCCATACATTATCAGCACAGCTGGCGTCGCATTGCGCTTGTCCCACTGAAACACATTATAAAAGTGAAAATACAAACAGTAACTAATGACGGAGGCAGAGCACGGGCCCACTCTTCACCAAACACGGGCCCTCCACCCACCGCGGGCCCTGGTGCAACCGCACCCCCTGCACCCCCCATAGCTAAGTCAGTGTGTTGGAGTAACACTCTTAAACTCAGGGATCATTGCTATTGAGTTATCGTTGGCTTTATGCACTGTCATTTTAAATATCAATGGAGTTCATATCAACAGGTTGTCATTAGTACTGCAAATTGAATTTGGTGCAGATTTCATTTGGTGGCCTGACTTAAGTTACAAATGATTGATTATTGCAGCCAACTGTATTTACAGTGGCTAATGAAATTATACACACCCCTTCCACAATCTTCATGTTATTCTGCCTTAAAATGTAATTCAAAAGGGGAACAGTTTGCTTCATACAAATATGTCAAACCTACTCCTCATTTTCAAAGTAACCCATTTTCCAAATTATAAAAATTAATAAAACAAAGATGTCTTGATTGCTTGGTGGAACCGCGTTTGGCAGCTGTTACAGCTGTGCATCACTTTGAATACGATTCTACAAACTTTGCACCACTGTTAGGGGAATCTATTGTTTTTGTCAAGATTGCTTAAGCTCAGTAAATTTGTACTCTTTTCAGAGCTACAATGTTGCTTCAGCAACGTGATGATAGCGGCAACTGATAACCATTCAGACAATTTAAAAGAGTGGCGCAATAGAAGCGGTTGTTCCCTTTCAGACATGAGAATTCTTCTCAAGCATAGAACATCAGTATTTTTCCCCTGACAATGATAAATGTCGAAGATTGATGTGCTACATCTGTTTTTTATTTGTTTATGGTATGGAAGCAAGATGCCTTTTATTTCTACTAAGTGTTGCAAGTTATGTTGCAACTGTAAAGTACTTTTTTAAAGAGAGAGCGGCATGCACAAAGGCAGCAGACAGGCTGCGCTATAATAGCTAGAGATTATTTGATTGACAATTCTGGTTGCCTAGTGAACATTATTCCCAGTTCAGGCCCGGCATTTCTTTACACGCTATGCAAATGCTGGCACGGTGGCGGTTCGAAACCATCCCCAGTGAAGGATTCTTGCTGGTACACAAAAGCATTAGTGTACCCTTTCAGATATACAACTATGCCTTAATCGAAGCCCTTCCAAGGCGCCATAGTGCATTTGTCTGAATACGGTATAAGTTGGGAGTAACTGATAAACAGCAACATTTAAAGCTTGTCTCTGCAAGCAATTTTATGACTGAGACCACTCTGGAACATTCTAGTCCTTTTAGAAAGTTTTTCTAGTTATTTGGCCTCATCAACTGTAAAAAACTCAGAAGAAGGTTTTCAGAAGATTGATACGTTTGAACTTCTTACATTCTATTCCAGCCTTGTTGTCATGTAGTATGACTTCATAGTCTTGTTTTAAACAGATTTAAACAGATTAAAAAGTATGAGATGTCTTAATAAACATTATTTTCACATTTTCATAAGCTGTAGTATAATGTTTCGGGACCCATTTTATTTTAAAGTGGTTTACAAAATTGGTTTCTGTACTGTTCCCATCAATCTCCCTGTGTAGCGCTGGACTAAGTAACTCCCTGAGCATCTTCGGGAGTACTAAGATACAGGCCATGTTTTAATACACTGTAGTCTACAATATGGATTGTCTGGGGAGTACCTGTATTTCCAAATGAAAATATGACTTGTTGCCAAGACCACGTCTCAGTTTAGGTCAAGAGCTGTGGAAATATTTTCTTGTGGATATGAGTGTCATGGTTCAGGTAGAGATGACATTGTGCTGATTGCAGGTAGTGACCTGGGCAAAGTAATGAGGAGAACAGTGATATCTGATATCAGTAGTATCCGATATCCAAAATTATACCCCATTCTCTATTTATTGTACTTTTTTTGACTAGAGCTCTATTTCTTCCTACAAACTATAGTATAATTAATGGATTTGAGGGGTGCAGCCATATCAATTCTGTAATCAACATTTACAAGTGTTTAGACCCTTTACTATGACACTCAAAATTGACCTGTTTCTCCTTGAGATGTTTCTACAACATGATTGGAATTTACTTGTGTTGCATTGGTCAGGGAGGTGACCAAGAACCCGATGGTCTCTCTGACAGAGCTCTAGAGTTCCTGTGTGGAGATAAGAGGGCCTTCCAGAAGGACAACCATGCAGCACTACACCAATCTGACCTTGATGGTAGACCTTGATGGTTCCCGCTTTTCAGTTAAAGGCACATGAATAACTCACAGACCATGAGAAACAAGACACTCTGGTCTGTTGCTGGTCTCGGCAATGGGCACACATCGTACGTCCTGGACTAATTTTGTTTAAATAATTGATTGATTTTCAGTGTTAGTTTGAGTTAACACAGCAACTGTTAATAAAGATGTCTGCTTCAAGCTAGCGAGTGGCACAAAAAATATTGTCCCATATACACAACAGCAGTTTCGGTGTCAATGTCGGTGCATACAAACATACTTCATTTGGGAGAGAATATACCTCAAGGGTTGAGAAATTTTGCCTAACTAGCTATGGCGCCGGCACAAACATAGCAAAGGCCATTGCATTAAATGAGTAGTTACAACCAATTGTTAAACGTTTTGACATGCACCTGCACCTTCAAATTGGTAGTTGTGTAAAATGTTTCAAAAACACGGACCTTTAACTAAATTTTTATTCAGTTTAATACCACACTATGTAGGCTATGGTCT
>JACXGI010000873.1:0-85377 GCA_016801175.1 Esox masquinongy
TTTTCTGAGATACTGAATTTGGGGTTTTCATTAGTTGTCAGTTATAATCATCAAAATTAAAAGAAATAAACACTTGAAATATATCAGTCTGTGTGGAATGAATGTATACATTATACAAGTTTCACTTTTTGAATGGAATTACTGAAATAAATCAACTTTTTGATGATATTCTAATTTTATGACCAGCACCTGTATAAGGCAATATAGTTAACAATCTTGTCTGTCAATCTAGTCTGTCATTTTATGTTTAATGTCTGTTCCAACGTTGTTCTTGTCTGTTGTTTTTTACAGACTAGATTGTTAGCTATATTGCCTTATATATTTCCATGATGGCTTTTATTGTGATAAAGAAAATCTGTGTGCTGCCAGCATCATATCCTGCTGCTAAAATAACACTAATGAAGCCTCGTTTGCCCATCACTACCTGCAGCCCATTCAGGTTGCACAGGTAGTCCAGCTCCTCCAGGATGGCACATCCATATGTGTCATCGCAAGAAGGTTTCCTGTGTCTCCTAGTACAGTCTCAAGAGCATGGAGGTGATACCAGGAGATGGGCCGTTACACAGGGAGAGCTGGACATCAACCGTAGGAAGCCATCAACCCAACAGCAGGACTGGTATCTGCTCCTTTGTGTGAGGAGGAACAGGAAGGAGCACAGCCAGAGCCCTACAAAATGACCTCCAGCAGGCTACTGGTGTGCATGTTTCTGACCAAACTGCCAGAAACAGACTTTATGAGGGTGGCCTGAGGGCCCGACGTCCTCTAGTGGGACCTGTGCTTACGTCGCATTATCACATATCTGGCCTACGGATTGGTCTGTTTTTCTATATTGCCCCTGAGTTGATTGAGATCGACACCCCTATTCTAGAGTCATGGCTGTAATCACTGCCAAAGGTGCATCCAACAAAATATTGACTAAATAGGTTTATTTTACATTGTAAGACAATAAAATCTGGAAAAGTCCAAACTTCCTTCAAGGCATGTAGCACTAAACCATTCATGAGAGCACCAGCTGTTCTTGAGAAATATGTGCTCTTGTTGGCCTTGTGGCTGGATGGAATGTTAGGGCAGGTATTTAAACGTAAAGCTGGTGCAGACAGGCCAGCATGTGCTTTCATGGAGATTTTGAGTGAGGAACAGAAGGGTTAAAATTAAGAGATCACTGCAAATTGAACGCTTCTGTTCCTCTCTCAAAACTTTCCTTTTCAACTATTTTGGAAAGGAAAGAAAAAGGTGTTGTGGTCTCTTAATTTTTTCCGGAGCTGTATATTGGTGGACACTACTGCCCCTCAAAGCAGAGTCCTATTTTAAGAAAACCCCCGAAACCCTACCTTTTCAAAGAGTATCTAAAATAACTCTGCGTCATCTCTTTTGTGATCTAATTGTTACAATTTGTTTTGTTTTTGTCTTCCTTCGAGTGCAGACTTTGCTGATAGCTGCATTGATTAAGTTACTCTTGGTTGTCCACACAATGAGTTATGATTTATTGTACTGTATGTGGCTATGGTTAAGAGCATCAGCTAAATGACTGAAATTTAAATGTACAATACACTCGAAGTTCATGTCCTTAAACATTTTCAAACATGAAACATTTTAAGTGCAAAAACCCTCTCAAAATTAGGAATTGTTTTTTTATTAGAATTTTCAAGAAAAAATTGATGGCAAGTGATTGACCTCTTGAACCGACTGATTATATCTGCCGCTTATGCACTTCCTTCCAAGGATGTCCTCTAAAGCAATATCCATCTTTTGTCTGTACTTTGTGCATTCAGAATAAGAGAAAATTGTCTGTGCAAATTTTTGATCGGAGATGGTTATGAAGGTGACAAAAAGTGAATGGAGTATAACAGTTAAATCAATGGCCTTGCTGGGCCTGCTTCAACATATGGGAATTTGGGAGTTAAATCTTGGTCGGCTGCTGATAGAATTTTATACCGCAAGCCTTCCGGAGGGTGGTGAATGGTAATTACCTGAATGGAAGAACAAGTCGAGTGTAAAGGCATGCTAAAAGCCTAAATTAGAATGAATAGCTGAGGTCCAAACCTTCGGTGTAAACTGTTGGCTCTGAAATGTGGCATTAATAAAGAGAAATAAGGAGGACTAATATGGACAATAAAATAAGAAGTCGTTACAGAATCTATACATTGACTTGTTCCAGTGTCAGGCCCCATGTTGTAATGTTTAAGTTTCAAATACATTATAGCAGACAACTTCAAAAATAATATAAAACAAAGAAAACAAAATTATATTATAAATATTCAACATTGTACCAATTGATAATACAAATGTGAGTCAGCATGTGGATATAGCTGTGTGTGTGTGTGTGTGTGTGTGTGTGTACTGAGTGTGCAATTGAAATACTGTTTCTATGCAGTGTTTGTGTGCAGATAAAATGTGTGTGCAGGGGGAGAGAGCATAACTGAGCTGCATGTGATACGTGGGTGTGCAAAAAGGTGTGGATCAGAATTTCTAATAGCCTGACAGTAGAAGCTTTTTATTCTGTTGATCTTTCCTGGTTATGATGCCCCAGAACAGTCTGCTAAATGTAAGCAGCTCAAACAGCCCATTGCTTGGGTTGCTGAGGTCCGTGATGATCTTTCTGCAGCAACGTGTGAAGTAAATGTCCTGGAGGACAGCCAGAGTTCTTTTTGGTATGTTGGACTGGCCTCACCACCCTCCAAAGACCCATAAGGTCACAGGAGTATTATTTCAATGGTGTATCAGTAGAAGTAGAAGTAGTCTGTAAGAGGCTTCTAGAACACACCAAATGTCTTTCTGTGCCTCAATCACCACAATGTCTACGTAACTGGTTCACCACAATTTATGTAGTTGGCTAAGAACACATTCTCATTTTCAGCAACCACCTGGAAGCAATTAGGGTTTACTACCTTGCTAAAGGAAGGAACAACCGATTTTTCAGGAGTTTATCTAGCAACCTTTTGGTAATAGTGATGTTGCCTAGCCTCACCCCTTTGAGTCCAAGATTCCTGATGGGTTTGTGTGCCCTATGGTGTTGAAAGATGAGCTCCTGGCAATCTTGAATAGAATGGTGCAATAGAATCATAGCATGCTAGCAGTAATTTAGAGTCCAGGTGGCATATAATGTGATGTGGTCTTTGACCTGCCAGTGAAGGCAGTGCATAATGACGTAAGTGAGTGCTCTTGGGCAGTAGTCATTTAGTTCAGTCATCATGGCATGTTTGAGTACTGGAACAATAGATTATAGAAGCAGATGGGGACAACTGAATGAGAAATGGATAGGTTGAAAATGACAGTAAACAATTCAACTATTTTATTTGAGCATAATTCGAGAAATGCAGTTTGCATTAACCTTGCTAGGGTTAATATGCATTAAAGTCCTACTGAAATTGAGCTCAGCTCACTGTCCATTTTTGCAGTGGGAGCTCTTTCCAAAGACTCAAAAGAGTGTTGTTTTGATGAAAATGTATTGAGATAGTATTTAGCTTGGCAGTGAGGCGTAGTGTCGATGGCATGACTGATTTTCCCTTTATAATCCATTGTATGAAGTTCCTGCCACATCTCTCTCATGTGATTTCTGAAGTGCCAGCTTGGTATCAGCTTGGGCATGGTACTACACAACAGAGAGAATGATTGAAGAGAATTTATGGACTGTGAACATTGACCTGTGGATGATGCAAAAACATTACAACACTTAAATACTAATTGTGTTCTGTATTCCTGGAGTGTATGTTTCAATATACCATTGAGGTTAATTTTAATCTGCAAAAACAATGCGGCTTAAAATTAACCTTTAGCCAATGTATTACTAGGAGTTCGTATTACTCAATTTGACAACACATCTATTTAACATATAACAATACATCTGTTTTAAATAAAATGTGGCTGAGAGTGGCTGAGATCTGTCTTTTTTTGGAATACCAAGAAAACAACTTACCACACCCCATATGCATTTACTGGACAAGACATTCTGTAAAACAATGAAGGAAAACGAATGAAGGCATAATTGGCAAAAACTGTAAATATAATTGGCAAAAACCAATTGTGTTACCTGTGTAATGTATAAACCACATTTGTGTTACCTGCAACTGACCTCTCTTCCACTGGCATACTGGTAGATTATCTTGTTTTTTGAAAGCACTATTGACAACCCCTTCCACTCTTCCTCACTATCTTAACAACTGAATAAGGTAGAGACCAGTACAATTGAGTATAGGTCAGGTTAGTACCAAAAAATTGATATTTGTACATTACAATTATCGTCCGAAGACCCAATAACCAGCTAGCTCATACAGCTATCAAAAAATAGCCTTACATTGTTCCTTGCTTAGTTTGAATAATTGTAAGAAAATACCACTTAATTGAGTTTACTCAACTCCCCATAGACCAGCAAATTCAATCCTATTGGTTTCAGGCTATTTGCTACACTAATAATACATGTCTATTCAAAGCACTTCATTGCAATCTAGATAACACTAGTTAACAAAAGCTAATGCTAGTTAACACCATCTTATGTTAATTAACACCAGTTTACGTTAGTTAACAAATAACTGTGGCAGTATCATGCTAATAATGTGCTTTTTTATTTTAATGGAAGTCTAATATGTTTACAACAACATGTGAGGCTTATTGAAACCAAAGGTGTCCATAAGGATCACGAAAAAAAGATAATTTCATGGGAGTGAATGTAGTACTGAAAGGTTTGGGGCATGGTCATATGAAGCCACTCCTCACGATGTGTGTCTATACTGTAGCAAATCCCTATCTGTACCGTAGGCTTCTATCTTCTGTTGGTCTGTCCTGAACTATACTCTACTGGACATTTCAAATTGGGACAGTCTCACTCTGACAATTTTTTGTCTTTTAATTTTTTTGATAGGACACTGTTAGCTTCTGTCCACTTTTGATCCATGAACAGTCTTTAAACAAACAAGTCAGGGGAGAATCTTTAATGAGCATGAATCCAAAATGTTGATCTTCCATAGTTCTTACATGTTCTCCAATGATTACAAAATTAACAGTCTTTTATGCCAGGACACATAGGAGGCGGCCAGTGGTCATAGCCAACGATTACACAGACTATTATAAGAAAGGTTTATCCTACAAAATAACCTTGTATGGTATATTCCAACCTATAACCCAAGAGTCTATTCAGAGAGTCCTATGACAGTCGCATACCATTCCTAGCAGGTGGTATGGACAGTGTGTGGGACCCATCAGTAAGGGGGCATCACATTTCCTACCTAGTGTCCTTCGTACAGAGATAGTACTCTCATACATTGTGTCAAGCTTACTTCAGTTACTTTTCATGCCCAACACTCCAGAAAGGAAGGCAGAGAGGGGTGACAGTGTGTTAGCATAACAGTGGGATGGTTTAGAATCCATGCTCAGACTGATGTTTGATTTGCAGTGGCTTAAACAGCTAGACAGCACCAGGCCACAAATTAACCTTTCTTTACTGTAAATCAGTTTATGCTAAAATTTTCACAAAAACACATTTTCACGAATGTGTTTTTTCAAGTACAATGTTGTTTGCTGATTAAGAAGACAAACGTATGTTTAAAATGACCAAACAAGCTTATACAAAATGTTTATGGAAATCCACCCAGTAAAACATAGCCATTGTAGGTTTTTCAACTAGGACACTTAAAATAAATCTGAATGAAGTACCTCACAGTATGTACACTGCTCAAAGACATGGTCAGCTTAAGCCACTCCTTGCCATGTGTATCTATGGTCAACTAGTGGGTTCCAACCCAAATTCAGGTCGTGGGCAGTTATGATCATATTAATAGTTAAATAGAGCAGCTGTTTGCTAGGGTGCAGTCGGTGGGTGGAGTTGCAACCGACTTTCAATCTGATGGTTGTGAGTTCGATTCCAGCGAGAGGAGAGAAGTTTTTGTTGTTGGGGAATTGTGTTGTTTACACAAGTGTTTTCTGTTTTTGTAAACCTTACCCTTAAGGATGCTGGTTTTCTGTTCTACCTCATCATTAATTGCAAGTACCTGGTGCCCTAGGTCTAAAAAAGTCCCTTATTAGAGAGTTGCAATGGAAAAATGGAGTGTAACTGGCTTCAAGGTCCAGATTTGAATACCACTGCCCTAAGCCCTTGCCCGAGCCACTGTCCCTCAGGGGAACCCCAGTCAAAACCGGACAGGATGATTTGCTATCTTAAGAGCCAGTCCAATTCACAAAAGCTGCCCTCGTGGCCCTTGATTTTGCTTAAGGGATACAACTGAAAAACGTAATTCAAATGCATGGTGGATATTAAACATAATTCAATGCAAACTGTATTCACATTTCTAACACTGGTGGCCGTGAAATGTCAAGTTTACAAAATGGAGCCTTATTTTCTTTCTGTTCCAGTTAGAGCACATCTATAATAAAACTTGTAAAATATGTAATTTGCACGTTTTACCTGAAGCATACAAATCAATTTAGCAACCCTGCAATAAACAAAACATTTCTTTTATTAAAACAACCCAAACAAATGTGAAATATAAGAAATTGTAAAAATAATTATGTTCCAGACATAAGTATGTCTTCTAAATACATGTTAAAATGTACTGTGTGTCACAAATGTAAATAGCTTTTCACAATGTATGAAAATAAAAATATTAATATGTTTCCAAATATAAAAAAACATCCAAAAAAGATCTATATTTTTCCAGGCTGTGTTTACAATGATGGCTGTTATAATAAAATGAGGGAAAATGTGAGTGGTCCCCAATCTTCAATTTCTTCCAGTGATGATTATCTTCATCAGCTCATTAAATTCTGTCTAGGCAGTGGTGGCCGCTGATCTGTGGTGCTCACCGTGGCAACGTCAGTCAGCCAATTAGCAACAGCTTATCTCACATTGAAGATATGGTGGTGCAGAAAAGCATAAAATAGCATGAGAGATAGTGTGGGTAAAGTTTGACTTAAAAGCAAAAGCTTAAGATGGAAAATGTTTGATTAGGTATGTTCAAATGCCACACTGCATCATTGTCAGTCATTAGGCTATTTTATTGCTTCATTCATTGTTGGTGATTGGCTAGTAAAAGGTGAAATAAATATTACATTGTATAATGTCAAATTTGTCAATGTAATCAAAGCAACATTCAAACAATTTAAGTGAAAACATTTACATAAAGATGCAGTCTGCAACTTTTGCGATTAACAAACATTTTTTAAAACTTTAACTTTTAGATAGATGTGAAATTTGTTGTTTTTATGTGCATAATACAGAAAAATAACTTGAAACGCTATCATCCCTCAGTTAGCTATGAAATTCCAAGTTTGAGAACAAATGGTTATGGTGAAATGGGGCACAAATTAGCACATACATTTCTTAGTACACAATTTCCAGGGACAGTTTTTGGCTTGACAATGCCACTTTTACAGCCAGCGTCCAAAAATCTGGGACTGCATCTTTAAGCACGTATAGGTCAATCGTGTTTCGACTATGCCCATGAGGCATAAAAAAATGTCCAATAATTGTGACCAGTTGGAAACACAACAGAGTCCAAGAACACCAGGAGGCAGAGATTTACCAAAAAGGATAAATTGTTATCAACAATCCTTATGGTATTTTGTAATGTAGCTTCACAGTGGGGATAAACCAACACTTGAGAGATTGTTATGGAAATGCCACAATGTAAGCCATTTAATCAAAAGTGATTTCAAGTGGGAACTTCCGCTTGGGATGAAAAGCTAACATTTTCTCCCATCTTCCATTTCTTCGAAGTGTAATTTAGCCAAACACCCCGCAGTGACAAAACGAATCAAACATGCTTGTAATGACGGGAACTTAATGGTATGACGGACTGAAGAAAAGCATTCAATCCTCCCTGGAAATTCTATGAGAGGTGTTGTCTTAGCTGTGCACATAGGGTTGTTTTCCTATTGGAAGGTGAACCTTCTCCCTCTGTCTGAGACCTCTGAGCACTCTGGAGCAACTTTTCAGCAAGGATCTGTCTGTACTTTGTTCCGTTCATCTTTCCAGGTGAAGGCCAGGAGATGTGCAGTGCCTGGTTTCTTCCAGACATTATACTTGGCATTCAGGCTAAAGAGTTTAATCCTGGTTTTATCTCAACACAGAAATTCAAGAGCTTAGTCAGAGTGACCATCGGGTTGTTGGTCAACCCTATGCTTGAAGTTACAAGATCTACAGTACATCATGATCAAAAAGGCTAATGTTTCTGACATATCCAGACTACTAAACCGCAATGGATTTATAATCACAAATAGATACAGCAAGTCACTGAGTAAAAACTTTTCAGCGCTAATTTCCAATTAAATATTTAAAAATGATCAAAATACCTTATCCCAGCTATGACACTGTGTTTTGATGTTGAAATATTTACATTGCAATTGTGCTGCAAAGCACAATTGACACTTAATTATGTGTAACTACTATGCAACTACACACTAACAACTCCATTGAAAACAACATAATTCCACAGGTATTACTATGTAATTACACTAGAACGATGTTTTCTCAGTATAGGTTATTACACTAGTGGGAAAACAAAGGGAAAGTGAAAGTATTTTTATTTATCATATGCACCGAATAACATAGCGTTATTCTGAACAGTGAAATTCTTGTGACTTGGCACGCGACATCCACACACTAGGCATTAAGAAATATAAATATAAAGCAAAAATAATAGCAAAAATACACATAATGCTAATCTACATTGAATGTGCATAGAAAGTGACCAGATCATATGAAGTGTTATAGATCATGTCAATGTCGCTAGTTAAAAAGCCTTATTGCCTGGGGGAAAAAACTGTGAGTCTGGAAGCATGCTCTGATGCTCCAGTAACGTCTACCAGACAGCAGCAGTGTGAACAGACTATAGCCTGGGTGACTGTTGTCTTTTAATGCTTTCCTATGGCATTGTGTATGGTAGATGCTTTGCACGGAAGGGAGATGGCAGCCGATGATGTGCTCCGCTGACTTCACCACCCTCTGGAGAACCTTGCGATATGCAGCGGAGCAGCTGCCATACCAAGCAGTAATGCAGCCTGAGAGGATGCCCTCAATGGTGCACCTGTAAACGTTGGTGGGAGTTTCTGTAGACATGCAAACTT
Source organism: Esox masquinongy (assembly GCA_016801175.1). NCBI lineage: Eukaryota > Metazoa > Chordata > Actinopteri > Esociformes > Esocidae > Esox > Esox masquinongy. The sequence goes on from JACXGI010000873.1 coordinate 9,058, forward strand.
CTTGAGTCTCATCCTTGATGAACACACCGAGGAACTTAAACTCAGAGACTCTCTCCAATTCCGCTCTATCGATGTGTATGGGTACGTGACCCCCCCTACTGCTTCCTGAAGCCCACGATCATCTCCTTAGTCTTGCAGACGTTGAGAGAGATGTTGTTGTCCAGGCACCATGTTGCCAAGTCACTTACCTCCTCTCTGTAAGCGGTCTCATCGTTGTCGGATATGGGACTCAGGATGGTGGTGGTGTCGTCCGCAATCTTAAGTCATGCGTGAACAGGGGGTAGAGGAGGGGACGGAGTACGCAGCCCTGAGTGGCTCAGGGTCATTGCACAGGAGGTGAGGTTGCCCATTCTCACCACCTGGGTTCTGATCGTCAGGAAGTCTTGGATCCAGTTGCAAAGGGAGGTGTTAAGACAGTCCTGAGCTTGGGAACGAGCTTAGCGGGCACAATAGTGTTGAATGCTGAGCTGTAGTCCACAAACAGCATCCTTGCATATGTGTTACCCTTTTCCAAGTGGGAGAGAGCAGTATGTACCATCAGGGCGATGGCATCGTCCATAGATCTGTTGGGGCAGTATGCAAATTGAAGGGTGTCCAAAGTGTCAGGAAGGGTGGAGCAGAGGGACAGAGTGCAGTCATCCAGGTCCTCGGCTAACCTTTACAGAAGGAATGGTGTTGGTCACCCCAAACCATGCATAGAAGGTGCTGAGCCCATCGGGGAGAGAGGTGGCGGGCTGAGCATCACTGCTATTTCTCCCTTTGTAGTGTCGCAGTCCACACCACATGCATCTGGAGTCAGAGCTGTGGTGGTTTGACACCAACTTATCCCTGTAGTCTCTTTTTGCACCTCTAGTTGCCTTCCGTAGGTCATATCTGGACCTCATTTAAGCCTCCTGGTCACCGGTGGTATAGGCAGAGGACCATGCTCTGAGCTTAGCATGGACATTACCATTAACCCAGGGCTTTTGGTTGGGGAAAGTCCTGACATTGACCCTTGGGATGGCATCATCGATGCACTTGGAGATATATGCTGAGACAGAGTCTGTATATTCATCAATGTCCCCAGATGCAACACAGTACATCTGCCAGTCTGTGGTTTCAAAGTGGTCCTGGAGAATGGTAATGGATTCCTCACTCCAGTGTTGAACTATCTGAAAAAACGGTTCTTCCTGTTTTTGATGTTGTCTGTAGGTTAGGAGGAGAAGAATGGAGGTGTGATCCACCTTACCAAAGGCAGGGCGGAGGTGGTGTTTGTAGCTGTTCCGTATTTGTGAATAACAATGTTCAAGAGTGTGATCACCATGGCTAGGAATGTTAATGTGCTGTTGGTATTTCAACAGAACTTTCTTCATATTAGCCCTATTAAAGTCGCCAACAACAATTAAAGCTGCCTCAGGGTGAGCATTAATTAATCCGTATAGGTCCTCTAGCATGCGTTTTATCCTCCTCCGGTGGTATGTAGACTGCTGTGATTATAGCGAAGCTGAATTCCCGAGGAAAGTAGAAGAGCCGTACTTTTGTAGTTATCATTATTACTTTTTGCATTGATGAGCTCCAGGTCTGGTGAACAGTGTATTGAAAGTACTGCAACATGCGAACCCCATCAAGAGTTAACCATAATGCAGACCCCTCCGCCTCCACATTTACCTGACTCCGAGTTTCTGTCCTGCCAATAGATGGAAAAACCAGCTGGGGCAATGACCAAGTCAGGCAACATAGGGTTTAACCAAGTCTCAGATAACGCCAGCATGCAACAGTTTGCAATGTCCCGCTGGAAGTTAATCAGTGTGTGTAGTTTGTCCATTTTATTGTCCAGGGATTGCACATTTGCAAGTAAAATGCTCTGTAACAGCGGATTGTAGTATCTCGTCTGAGATCTACATAGGATAGCAGCACGTTTGCCTCTCTTCCTTCTCCTCTGTCGGCATGTTGATAAACAAATCGGCAGCAGGACAAAGGAGTCGCAGCAAGTGCTCCGGTAAGTTGAGAAAAAGTCTGTATTCAATAATGAACAAACTTCCAAAAGTGCTAGATGATCATACTGTATAAAAACAATACAAACAGTAATAAGCAAAAAACTACATAGTGAATGCGGAGCCATTGTCAGTGCGACCTTCTTCTACAGCGCACCTTCACCAGGGTACATGTAATTACAAATCATCCAGTAGGAAGTATTTCCAAGTGTGGAATTACCTAATGTTTCATTTTAAGTAATATAGCAATGTAATTAAAACATTTTGTAATTACACTTTTTCAGCTCTGAAGCAACGTACGAATAACCGGACCCATGATCGTGCCTTTTCAGTAACTACACAAATCTGAATAATAAGACACAGTTAGGAAACAGTTACATTAATAGTAAAATAGAAATTCTTACCATCATAGACTAATACTTACAGGCAAACGACTAATGCTTATTGCCTGGCTACAATTTTTGTTCAATCAAATGTTATATAAGAACAATGTCAATCATTTGTTATTAATATGTACCTACCAAGGAATAAGCAACTCATGAGAAAGTTAAACTAAAAGCTAAAACCTGTGTAATTACTATGTAGTAAAATATACCAAAGTGACATTCTTCAAAATGAATGATTAAAGGCAAACTGAATGTTAAACAATTTTATTAGAATGTACAATTAACAGTGTTAAAATTTAGGTGGTACTAAAATTTGTACTTACAACCTTTATTGCATTTTCATCATACTGAAAATTACAGTTATATTACAGTAAAATGTAACTACATAGGAACAAGCAAAGTAACAAATAACATTTTAAACTGCACAATATAATGATATGATTTTTTAATATGATTATTACATGCTGCCCATAATATTATGGGACACTCTTTCATTTTGTAGATTTGGGACATTTTCCTACTTACTCAGAGTCAGACGAATTGACAGATATACCATTTCTATGCCACTGCATGCAGTAAGAAAAAAGCTGAGATAACGCTGACAATGGTGGCAGCGGCTGCAGACGTGGAAAGTTGATGTGATTTTTTTCATTAGAGTCCGATGTGTCCCTGCTCAAAGGCTGCGAGTGGTTGGCTTGACATTTCTTATTAGGGCCACATCTGGGGACTTGGCAGCAGTGGCTTAGCAAAGAGATTAGCTGTGAGGAACTCTCCATAGCCATGCTTGAATACACAATGTGCAAAAGGTGTGTGTGTTTGTGGGCTCCACTGTACTTGAGCCATAATGACGGTCAATATGCCAGGTTTGCACTATCCTGTGTGTGGGTAGCTGCTCCCATGACAGATGCAGGTGTCTATGGTGCTCCCCTCCCACCTGCTCCCACTTCTCCCAAACTCCCACCCAGCCCTCCTGACAGTCCTGCAGGCTCATTGTGTTGAGAGGCCCAGTCAAGGACAATTTTTAAAATATCCATGGTTTCATTCAAAGGGCTTTGGGCCGACTAAAGTGGTTTTACACTCTGTTCTAAGTGTGACCGTTTTCCTTTCATATTTCACTTTGGTTTGCCTTTCTTTGAGCCTACCGTGAATCAAAAGCCTAAAGTCGGTAGTATCCCTCTATTGAATACTATTGATTCCCAAGGTAGAACATCAATAAACAGATGAAAGGTGATATTTTTTGGGATGGTGAGGATTAAAAAAAAAGAAAGAAAATGTTATTGGATGGCTTCCTTTGTCTACTTTTAAGACACATTTAAAACACAGTTTCAAGTCCACACATGCACTATATTGACTGGATGTCGAAAGGTCGATGGTTTGAGTAAACAGCTTTCAAACGTTTGACACAGAACATAAATGCCACTTTTGCACAATGTGTAAAATGACAAGGGGCTGTAATCCGTTCATCAAATTGACCAAAGGTCACAATAAATCGCTTGCACGTTTTAACAACTGTACAGTTTGAGGAAAAAGGCTTCTTTCAAAATGGTTCTTGGTAGACGAATAAGGCTCTATCAAGAACCATTCTGATCTCAAGAAACAATTTTGAGTGACAGTGAGTGTTTGGTTAGACAAAGCCTCTAAAATCCTAATAACCATTTTTGGAAGTAACAAAAATGATTATTAATATTTTTTTTATTATATTTGGAAGGACAAAATAATAACTGAGAAGGTAATAAGGACTCAAAAAAGTATACAATTCCTGACATGCTCTGATTTAGAGTGATTTCTTAATTCATTTTATGCTACTCTTAGATACTGTATATTGTAATGGGTAGAAACAGGGAACAAACACAGAACAAGAGTTTAGGAGGACATTTTATTAAAGAAGTGTTATGGGAGGAAGTGAGGGAGTAATCAAAAACAGGACACAAACCGCTTTGCTGGGGAGGTGACGACATCTAGGGTGGCTTCCTCGTGGCAGTTTGAAATACATAACCTTCAATTACAAAATATTTATTTCAATTTTAGAAGCAGATTCCCTGTGATGAACACCTTGGTTGCGTTGGAAGCTAACATTCTGTACTTTAGCCTCATATTCACCTTTTAATAAAATTTTTATATGCCTTGATTATCAAAAATAGCTAATGCAAAGCTAACTTTCCAAGTGTTTCAATAGAAAATCCATATTACCCTGGTTTATCTTGTATGGCAAATTTGGTGCTGATGTTTCAAATATGTAGTAATATATAGCTAGCTAGTTTACTGAAATTATAATAAAGAGAAAATAAATTAGCCTTTTTGATAACGTCTTTTAGCATGTGCGAATACAAATGACATCAGAACTCTTATACGGTTTCAAGGGAATTATCAACCAGGAAGAGTCAGATAAATGAAAATCCTCAACATCTGACATGTATCTTTCAGCAGGAAACACAGAACCAAAACATAAATGTAACATTATTCTACCTACCTATTCTATTTTGTGAAAATATATTTATAGCAGTCTTCGGAGGTAGAAACTGAAAGAGAATGATTTAGAAACTAAATGAGAATGACTACCCCAGCCCTACATAAAAATAGGGTTGGGGTAGCACACGGTGGAATAACGTATTCTCTCGCAAGAGGCTCAAACTAATATTGGCTAGTACCAGATCACTCATGAAAACTGAGCAAAACAAACAAGGGCACAAATCCTTAATCTGCAGCCCAGCAGATGGCAACAGAGGTGGCTACATTTGCATACAAATCCCTGTGGACCCTTCTACTTGCCGTTCCCAGCCAAGTGTAAACTACACCACCATAAGGAAAGCATGGAGAAGCCTCTGAAGATTAGACCACTTTGAGTGGGTCTCCATTCTTCACCAATGAGCTTAGAAATATTCCCTTTAGGCTCCTTTTAGTCTACCTTTGGGGACTCAAAGTTAGATAAGAGTTTAAGTAGTTGGACTGGACAGCGTGACCAGAAGCATATCTCATAATTATACAATGTTAAAAACGAAGGTTTGGGTTTGCTTTTAAAGCCACTTGGACATAATGTGCCCAGACAAGGTGACCTTGCAGTGGTTCTGGACTGGTTCGAAATGTTTGTGTGTAGTTTGCCCTACAAATGACTTGAATTCCTGAATTCCTGCCTATTCCCAGATTCAGTTCGGTCTCCCAACTCACTTTATGCTATTGTATCTGTGGAAGAATTCTGTTTGTCCATTTCATAAGTATTAAACTTAACAAATATTATTTTCACTTTGGGGAATCCCCAAAATGTCTGGATGAGAAAAGAATATTCTGATTCTTGCTGATTACAACTGAAATTTGTTGCTATGCCCTTAACCCTTGGTTTTAATAACTTGACAATGTAAACATGCAGACAATGCACAATGCAGGGTGACTGCTTTTGCCATGACTACATTTTTGTGACAATGCCAAGCTGAGGTATTAATTCGTTTCCACTCCTTGATGAAAAAAGTCAAGGGACCATAAAAATAATTGTGCAAGCTAACAAGCAGGCAACAAACAGAAAAATAATCATCACATGTTCACAAACACTGGACATTGAAGGAATGGAAAAACATTGCCTGGTCTGACAGGACACAGTTCTTGTTGAATCATGGTATTGGCAGACTTGCATAAGGATCTGGCATAACCATCATGAGTCCATGGATCTATTCTGCCTGGTATAAGTGGTAAAAGCAGGTGGCGGTGTAATGGTGTGGGGAATGTTTTCCTGGCACATGTTAGGTCCCTTAAAACCACTTAAACAACGCTTGAATGCCACAGCGTATCTGAAAATTGTTGCTGACCAGGTGCATCTCTTAATGGCTACAGTTACCCCTTATTAAATGGATACTTCCAGCAGAATAATGTGCCATGTCACAAAGCACATATTGTCTATGACTGGTTCCAGGATCATGACAATTCACTTTACTCTCCAGTTTACTTAAGAGGCCTGTGCAGTCCTTAATAAGACATCATTGGGATAAGATGGATCTTCGGAGTTCGTTGTGATTATATACACTACCATTCAAAAGATTGGGGTCACTTAAAATTGTCCTTGTTTTCAAAAGAAATTCCATTCAAATAACATCTAAACCATCAAAATAACATAAAATAAATCCAAAATACAGTGTAGACACTGTTAATTTTATAAATAACAATTTTAGCTGGAAATTGCTGATTTTTAATGGAATATCTACATAGGCGTACAGAGGCCCATTATCTGCAACCATCAATCCCATGTTCCAAAAGCATATTGTGTTTGCTAATCCAAGTTTATCATTTTATAAGGCTGATTGATCATTAGAAAATATCTTTGCAATTATGTTAGCACCGCTGAAAACTCTTGTGCTGATTAAAGAAGCATTAAAACTGACCTTCTTTAGACTAGTTGAGTATCTGAAGCATTAGCAATTGTGGGTTCAATTACAGGCCCTAAATGGCCAGAAAGAAAGAGCGTTCTTCTGAAACTCATCAGTCAATTCTTGTTCTGAGAAGTTTCAACTGTTTCAGCTTTTAATGATCCGTGTTTTGCTATTGTCAAAAAACTACACTCGACAGAATGCAAGCAACCAACTCTTTACAAATGTACATATTATGACCTTAATGTTACATTTAATTTGTTCTCATACAAATTGAAAAATGTACAGAGTTTTCGGAAATTATTCATATCCCTTCATTTTCTCTACATGTTGTTGTTTCATTGAATTCATTTATAAATGACTTAACATGTTTGCCATCAATCTACACACAACGCCCCATAATTGCAAAGTGTAAACACATTTTTTGAAGTTATTGAAAATGACAAAATGAAATAGCTCATGTAACTGAGCATTCAAAACCTTTGAAAAAAAAGCATTGAGAGTTCCCAGGAGCATATTGAGCTCTATCATTGTGAAATGTAAGAAGTTTTGAACCACCAAGACTCTAACGAGAGCTGGCTGTGCAGCAAAACTAAGTAAATGGGCAAGAAGAGCCTTCCCTGTAGACATGGAAAAACCTGTGGGACTTCATCAATCAGGGATTTATGCTACAGTGGCCAGACGGAAGCCACTCTTGAGTGAAAAGCAATATAACATACCGTCTGAACAATTCTCAGAGTATTAGGAAAAACATTCTCTGGCCTGATCAAAATCGACCAAAATCGATCTATGGAACTGAAAACATGGAACCACTCATCACCTTGCTAATACCATCTCTGAGGTTAAGCATGGTGGTGAGAGCATCATGCTATGTGGATTTTTTTTCTTGGCAGGGATCGACAGAAGAATCCACATAGATTTAGTTCAGAAAGCCGAACCGCTCCCTGCAAAATAACATCAATTTATTCATGCCTCCTGACATCGATGTCATATTCTTAACCCTTTAGATCCCAATATAATAATAGAATGCTGCTGTAGATTACTGGGAATTCTCAAAGTAAATCATATTTAACCCTAACAAAAAGACATAGTATTAAAACCAAGAACAAATTACGATGACCAGTTTACGATGTTTTAAAGATGTATTTAATTTTACACCAAATTCATGGAAATTGTAGAAATACAAGTTGTTTTCTCCCACTGTGTAGTCAATTCTGATCAAAACAATTTTTCACACTCAACGCAACAAATAATTGAGAATGTAGGTTCTCCTCTCTGGTATACTCTCCCCTTCCTACACCCCTCACTCTAACTCTTCTACAAGAGCAGCACATATTTGCCACCACAGACCTTCTGTAAGTAGCATGACCGTCCAACCAGATATATAGCTGGCTACAGCAAGCAGCTGGGGTTGTTTCTGTAAGACTGACATTGGTAGGTACAAGAACAAATATCTAACTAGTTTGCTGACTACATAAAACTAAACATGGCAAATCTTACTAACAATAAAGCACACAAATCCAAAGACAGATTAAGTTTCTTAGATAAGTGAAAGTATGTGGCACATCTTTCAGCAGATTTAGCACATTATCAAGTGACAGCATCATGAGAAGAAGCAGAACATTACCACCCCTAATAATGGCTACTTATAGCTTTGCTATAGAGCCTGCAACTAAGTATAGTATAGCTAGATATTAGCTAATGTTCAGTTGCGGAAGGTTCTATTGCTTGACAGAAAAGTAAACTAAATTTAATCGCGTTAGGGCTTACATGGGCATGTGTATAATCTCTATGGACTCTACTTACCCCACGGGGGTTTAAATGTGTATCTTTTTTTCCCAGGTAGTAATCCAACTTTTTCTGTACTGTCTTTTTATGATATTACACCATTCATTTCTTTAACAGGGGATTTTTACATCCACTTCAAATAATATTTGTGATTTGTGTAGGCTTACACCACCTCTGCGTTTTGATAACTGTGTGAATATCTATATGACAAGGTGACTTTTATGCAAATGTGAAATGAGTGACGCAAATATGTTGATAAACGTCAGCTTGTCCTGAGGAGATTTACACTTATCGAAACACTGAGCTAATGTAAGCCTTAATGAAACATAGACATTTGAAGTTAATCTAAAATCCTTTAAGTAAATGATGTAATGCAAAAACAGACACTTTCAGAATTGCCACAGTGCTTTGTAATGATGTGGAATTATTGTATGAACGTATGCTTTGTTAAGTTAGATAACAACAGAACATCCGTTTGAATGCATCCCTTCATAGGAAATCACAGGAAATTCACAGGAAATCACCTTCACAGGAATTCACGTTCTGTCAAAGCTCACAACTGTAATTAGCCAATGGGCTTATAGGATTCTGTTGAATTCTGGGTAGCCACCCACCTGTAAAAATGAGTGCATATTGCCATTTCCAAACTGAGATGAATTCGAACACCAACGAGACTACAGGTACTGCAATAATAAACGAGTGAATTATCTCCCTTGATTCCTGGGTACATCCTTAACAAAAGTGACCACTGTACGTAAAGGCTAATATCCTACAGGATTATGACACGTCGAGTAGTCCTTTCTGTAAGTCCTTTGTTTTTAGGTTATAAAATGTAATGACTGAAAATCTGACAGATAAAGTGTAGCCCCTGGTTTCAAACTCGTGAATGAGTGGATGTGTACCAGACCACTCAAGGTCACCCTATTTGTTTTTCATGCCATGAAGGATGTATTGCTTCAGAACTTACTTGATAAACAAATACTACTCACATGAAATGTCTTCCACTTAGCACTATTAAAAACTGTCATGGAATAAATGATTACCATATGGTGCATTTGCTATAGGTATATGTTTTTCTGGGTAACACTCGGATATTTCACATCAGACGTACGTTTGTCAAACAATTTCAGTAGTTAAATAAAACCACAAGAGGACACTGTCAAGGTGTTAATGTGTGTTTTACCCAAGGCAAGTGCATACACAGATATACTGTTGTCTTAAATTGATGGAAAAAATTATAATTTAATCAGTGATAAATTAGGTCAAATTTCAATCAATTTTCTCAAATGGAATGTTTTACTGTAACACAGGGCTCAGATGCAAACAGGGTTTGCTAAGTGCTTAAAGTACTTGAATTTTTTCTCCTGAGTTTCAATACTGGAATACCTAGATAATCACCCTTTTTTGGACAAAGTCCTTGAAAAGTAATTGAAATTTAAATATATCTTATATCAGAGTACAATTTTCCCCATTGTTCTAAGTATAAAAATTATTAAATCTCTGGAGCATTTGCTGAGCTGCGTGACTATCACATGCAAGCTTTTCTTCAAAAGCAGTCACTTCAAGGAAAAAAATCTTTACAGGTACTTGCTTTGCAATGTTTGAATAATACCAATCTTGACCGAGTATTGTGATTAAGATTAAATAAGAACCTTTGTTTGTTGTGACGTTCCAAGTTTAGACGGAAGCAGAAAAAACACTGAAGGCCATTGTATCATTATTGCACACAAGATTTTAATCTTGTCAATTTGCATCAGGCTTGCATCTACAATTATCTTTCAAACATAGCACAATACTTGTTTCAAACACAGCATATACACCGAGATGCATTATTTATTCTGATAATATTAGCAAGTCAACTTTACTGACCCACATTTGTTGACTATTGCTTTTACTTAAACAAGAAACCAGGCAAGCCTAGCTCAGCCGGACCGCAATAAAAAGCATTGATCGTTGTTGCCCTCCCGAGATTCAAACCTGGATCACCCAAGTGAACGGCTGTGTCTTTAACCACTATGCCACCAAGCTATACAGGTGCCAAGTGTCGCATTAACATCATGCCAAGTTTGAATATTTCTTTAGACACCATTAACCATTGTGTTAAACTGAGTAACATTTATTATAACCGTAAACAGTTTTATTGCAGCCCGCAATTAAAATTAATAAAAATCAACATCCTCACTGGATTCAAACTCCAGCCTCCCACATGAGTGGCACTGTCTTTAACCACTATGCCAAGACGCTACAGGTTTTGCTAGTCGCTAGACACCATTCAGCATTGTGTTAAACTGACTCATGTTTTTTATTAAGTTTACCTCCACCACAAATGGTGTATATGAACTATGGCTTTTGCCACTGGCCATTTTAACAGCTTATTAGCCAGTAATAGGCTTACTAGTATCTACTAACTTTCTAGGAATAGTCATAAGAATTGAGCAATTGCTAGCGAGACTGAAGATGAACTTTTCCCATTTCATGGCACAAAAACATTAGTTTTTCTTTCATTCGTGAATGTCATTGATACAATAACTGTAGGTGACGATAACTGACTTTCTAGTCAAGTGAAAAGACGAGAGAATAGTGGAAACCCCAACTCTTTTACTGCCCAAGTGGTTTTGATAAAGCCTATTTTATTACCCCCAAAGGCATGCACAGATGCGTACCTTTGAAAATCCACCAGAAACAGTCGCAATATAACCGTAAACAGTTTTAGTTTAGGCTTACTATAATGTAGATACTGAAGGTTATAGCCAGCAAAGTTTCTGTCTATCCGGAACAAATCTAAATGCATACTTTGTTGTGACTGTGAGGAGATTCAATTGCGGAACCTGTAGCTTGCAGGCCCGCTTCTCTAACCACTACGCTATTTAACAAGGTAGGTTAGTCAGTCAATCAGTCACTCAGTCAGTCAGCCAGCCAGCCAGTCAGTCAGTCAGTAAGAGACATTCGCTCTTCTAGGCCGGCTCCACTTACGCGGTCCAGCAAAAAGCTATAAATCAGTGCCATTAATAAAGAACAATGTTTCATATTTTTCAAGTTAGAACATAGGCAACAGTTGTTGTTTTTTTAAAATCAGAGTTCCTGAAAGTGTTTCAGCATGCAGGGCTCAAAATCAAAGCAATTGTTTTCTATATTCAGCCTAAAACAATAGCCTATATTTTAAGTAATGTTTAATTGCCATTGGGAAGATGGTGAATACATCAAATGATTTATTTACAAAAACCAATTGAAATCTCTTGACCTTATGTGATTCCTGACGCACTTCACTAAACTGCTCAGGACAGGAGCCTATTGTAACTGCCATATTTGCTCAAAAAATGTGCAGGTGTTTTGTTTGGTTCTTATTTACTAGCTATTTGCATCCTCAACACTGCCATTTTCCTCATTAATTCGCACCGCCAAAGATATTGTAAGAAAACATGAGTTTGGTTTTTTGAGGCGGTGCTTAAGTAAACCACAGGCTAATTTGAAACAGCGATATCCAACCAGCGGTGTGGATTGCCTTTGTTATCAACACCTCTTACTGATAACATCAAAACACCCTTCCCAGACTCAAGTCAGAAGGACTTGAGTCAGGTGTCAACCAGGCTATATGAAAACAGCTTGTCTGTCAAAACATAAGTAATAAATTATTGCACTGGAGCATCTGGAGTGTGTGACTACTTATTTTGTTTTCTTAAATATTCCACTCCACTAGCGAACAACTCACCTAACCTGGTGTGTTCTCTCCGCTGTTAGCCTATATATTGCTATATCCATTAAACAGCACCCTACCACTTCAAAGCTGTACAGAGATGCCAGACAATCTTCCCTGTTCTGATACTGGTCAAAGAATCCAACAAAACTGCTTTGAATACAGTCAAAGGGAACATGACAAGATAATTGTATCCTAGTTTTTGAGATGCTAGGCAGACATTCAGACCTCTCAAAAGAAGTGCTGAAGTTATTGAAGCGCAGGACGAGAATGCATTAACACTGGTAACTGTCAGTGACTATAAGCGTCAAGGCATTATCCCAAGGCATTATTCCACAGAGATTCAGGTGGCAAAAATAACCAACATTGGGACAGTACAACAGAGGAATGCTCTATTGGCCTTAATTGTTAACCTGTTGATAAAGGGCACTAAAGACATGAACAACACAATTGAAGAGAAACGTACAGCTCTGCAAAGGGCTGTCAATTATGGTGATAGAAAATTCAAGCAATTTATGAAAATTTGATGATGAGCTCCAAGACAATCTGTCCACAGATATATGACATTGAAATCAAGAAATTGAAGATAAAGAAAAGATAAAGCCTGGGACAAAGACTCTGACGAAAGAGTTCCTACTCCTCATGACTGATACAGGAGGGTGGGCAATTCATTTTATCCACCCCTGTGTAATGAACGCTCCACAACAAGCATATAATTCACTTCTATTACCCGTTTTTATCCGACGAGAGACTGGGTCCATGCAGGCACGGTGTTCGTAGTTACATGCACCGACGAGACCCTGCATCCGACGGGTCAAGAAGAAATAGCAGAGGGGACCATTCACACAGTCCAAGAACCTACGAGACTGAATGTCTTTAATTTATCAAGCAAGGTATTGAGCCCTACTCATGTCTCCTTACTCAATAAAAGTAATTGATACTAATGCAAATCTGTTCAATCAATCAATCAGTCACATTTATTTATAAAACCCTTTTTACATTATCAGTTGTCACAAAGTGCTTTTACAAAACACCCAGCCTGAAACCCCAAGGAGCAAGCAACAGCAGTGCTGAAGCGCAGTGGCTAGGAGAAACTCCGTAAGAGGGGCCGAAATTTAGGAAGAAACCTAGAGAGGAACGAGGCTCGGAGAGGTGACCAGTCCTCTTCTGGCTGTGCCGGATGAACATTTAAAGAGCAGAAGTTGTAATAATTAATAAATGTGTGTGGGCTTTGTCCAGAGTCTATAAAACCTGATCCAGGTCAGAAGCATGACCTGAAGGACAAGGACAGGCACAACCTGGGGGGGCGCGGGGTGTCAGCAGAGTGGCAGCTGGAATCGTCAGATATCGTCTTGATCTGCAACACAACAAGAAGGACTTTGGACAGGGGCAGCAACAAGTCTTTTGAGCCTGGTACTCTGGAGGTGTGGGCCAAGACCTCATGTCCTCCTAAGTTTAAATGGAGGAGACAAAGAAAATTTAGAGAGTGCATTCCTTAGACTTACAAGCATTTGGAGAAGGAGAACTGACCCAACTCCCCCGGCATAATAATATATCAGTGTAAAACCTTGGGACTGAGAAAGGGAGGTTCAAGCACTTTAGACACATTCATCTTAAGGGGATTATTTAATTCTCAGGCTCCTAACATCTGAAATTAACATGTGGACTGTACATCTGAATACAGTCAGACTCCTTTCAAAAGTCAGAGCTATACTCTACCTCCAGCTAATCGTAATCACTCTGAGACATTACGGACTGGTTGAAAAAGATGTTGGTAAACTCCTTAAGAAAAAAGAGCAAATCTTTTCACAATTTACCTGAGACATCTGAAACATCAGCGCTCACCCACCCTGCTGAAAAGGGTGGGTCAACTGCACACTGCACTCCTAGATAGACCAGATCATGTTAATGAGTGTCACAGACAATTCCTCAACAATTCGTTTTACAAGAAACTTACAAGTGACCCTGATGTGCCATTTCAGAAAAGCATTGTCGCTGTTCTAGACGGAGATTTAAGTATATGTCAAATCCCAAAGAAAGAACATGATTTCTTGGCTATTCAATACCCTAAAATTGCCATCAAGACGTCCTATTGTAGTGGCCATTGACTCAGTAACGGCACCATTATCAACCTTTTTTGATTCTTTTAGTAGACCACTTGCAGAACAGCTCTCCTCCTCTGTTAAGGACACCAGCAGTGTGATCACTATTAGTGCATCTCATCTTCTTCCTGGGAGTACTTTGTTAGTCACTTGTGATGTTGAATCATTATACACTTACATTCCACATGAGGGTGGAATTGAAGCCATGGACCATTTTCTTTTACAACATGACCGGACTGAACGACCCTCCAGTGAATGCATTTTGAAGTTGGCTGAAATAGTACTCCCACACAATTATTTAATGTTCCAAAATGATTTGTTTATTCAAATGAAAGGCACGGCTATGGGATCTCCTATGGCTCCTAGTTATGCTAATTTGTATTTGGGGTTACATAGAAAAACGGTCCATTCTCAATCCTCAGAAATGGCTTTATTTGGATATTTTTGTGTTATGGAAGGGTGATGTTGAAAACATACAGGCATTCCATGCCTTTCTTAACTCTTGCTCGGAGCACCTGAGATTCACTATGCAATTTGACATAAGACAAATCTATTTTCTTGATATTGTACTATTTACTGATCTTAAATTAAACCTACCGATCGTAATAGAGCGGATAACTGTCATCCACTTCCCTTAAATAAACGGTTTGCCCTAAAGCCAATTCTGTCATATCAAACAATTAAGCAAAACTAAATTTGACTTTGACACAAAGTCGACTAAAATGCAAGGAAAATTCAAGGAAAGGGAGTAAAAATGTAGGCGGCTAGACAGTAACTCTGGAGGGTCCAGCCCAGCGGGGGGGGGGGGTTACCTTGCCATTTCTAAGCAATTTCAAGTACCTCATTCCACTGTTTAACGCATTATCTACAAATGGAGAAATTACAGACCACTGGCAATCTACATAGGACAGGTTGTCCCACCAAATTCAGCCCAACAACTGAAAGAAAGAAGTCTCTAAGAACCCCAGGGTAACATCAAGGTATCTACAGGCCTCTCTTGTCACAATAAATGTTGAAGTGCATGACTCACCTGTCAGAAACAGACTGCACAAACTACCTACATGGGAGGTCAGGAAGGAAAAAGCAAGACATGACTGACGTTTACCAGAGGGTAAGGACCAAAACTACTGGAACAGTGTGCACTGGATAGATGAGTCAAAGATGGAAACGTTTGGCCTCAATGCTATATACCATGTTTGACAAAAACAAAACAATGCCTTTGAACACACTGCTGAATGATCTGGCGATGAAGGTGAGAGACGCAAACTCAGTCCTAATCTTTAAGTGTCTACTAAAGACTAATCTATTCAGCAAAGGCCTATGATTTAGTGTAGTCTGGCCCAGGGTTGTGATGGTGAACGGAAGGCACTGGATTTACAAGCCATCCTTGCTGTCTTTGCATGGCAGGCTCTCATCTCCACTGGGATGCCCTCTCTCCAATGCCATTCAGGGGGCAGAGTCACTGGATTACTGTTGTTCCCTATGTCGTCCTTGTGCAATAGGAATGAACTCTCTGGGCAATACTCAGCCTTCTTTCAGGGTGGTTTCAGTTGGCTGATGTTTCTTTGTTAAGATACTTGGCAAAGAGGGTAGAGTTACTTTCTGCCTGGTGGGCCCTGTCCAGGGTCACCTTTGGATACAATGTATAATGTATCCAAAGGTCCATTGTATACACAGTGTCACTGGACCCCAGTCTCAGTCCCGAGGTTAAACACTGTTGCATTATTGGGAGTTGTGTCGGTCCCCTTGTAAATCCAAGGATTGCTCTTTCTACCTTTCCTTGTGTCCAGTTCTGTTTAAACTTTGGAGGAAATGAGCCTTTCGACCAAGCTTCAGGACAACCAGGCCCGAGTGACTCGTAGCTGTCCATGTCCAAAGTCCTCCAGGTTGTGTTGTTGATCAATTTGCTGCCTGACGCTTGCAGCTGCCACTGCTCTCACCCCACCTAATTGTCCCTGTCCTTGTCCACCTGGTCATGCAGCTGACTTGGATTCTGTATTTAGATTCTGGACATAGCCCACATGCATTTATTGATTATTATAATTTTTTACTCTTATTATCTTCACACGGCACAGCTGGCACAGTCTTGCTCCTCTCCAGGGTTCTTCCTAGAGTTTCGACCCTACTAGTGAGTTTTTCCTAGCCACTCAGCGTCAACTCCATTGACGCAAGGCTTTATGAAATAAATGTGATTTGATTGATTGAACCTCATACCATTTGAGAAGAACCTCATACCAACTGTAAAACATGGAGGCAGTGGCATTATGGTTTAGGACTGCTTTGCTGCCTCTGGGCCTGGCCAACATGCCATCATTCAACCATGAATTTCATAATGCACCAGATAATATTCTTGAGAAGAATATGAGGCCATCTGTCAAAAAGCTGAAGCTGAACTGAATATGGATCTTGCAAAAGGACAAAGATCCAAAACACACTGTCACGCCTGTCTCCCATTCAGTGCCCCTTCTTCGGCTTAGAAGATCAAACTCCCCAGGCTTCTGACCACTGGCCCCCCAGGCCTGTGACATCAAATCCCCTCTGTTAGGTTCCCTGGACATTTCAACCCAACACCCCCCGGTTCATCGTGCACACCTGTTCGTCATTACCATCTTTTAAATTCCCTTGGTTTGTGTTCTGTGTTAGGTAATGTTGTTTAGGAATTTTGTTGTGTCTCTGGCCCACGCTAGTACCTGTTTGTTTTTGTATTATGTCTAGAGTCCTAGTTTTCCCACACGGAAGTATTATATATTGACATATCTTTCGAAAACATACATTTTTAATAGGTGCCTATATTTTCTGTAAACATATACTTATATATATACTTGTGATATATATATACATATATATCATATGTATTACTAATGTAAGGCCATATATGTCATACATATATTTACATATTCGATTTTGTCCGTTCTCAAATATGATTTAATATGTCTAAAATACATGTATACAAAAATGACAAAATTATAGTTGGTAATATGCATTTAGCATTTACATCTAACTGATATACAGCTCCGGAAAAAATTAAGAGACCACTGCATCTTTTTCTTTCCTTTCCAAAAAAGTTGAAAAGGAAAGTTTTGAGTGAGGAACAGAAGCGTTCAATTTGCAGTGGTCTCTTAATTTTAACCCTTCTGTTCCTCACTCAAAACCTTCCTTTTCGACTTTTATTCAAGGAAAGAAAAATGTGCAGTGGTCTCTTAATTTTTTCCAGAGCTGTATGTGCATATATGTTTTGCATGAGTTTTCCGTGTGGGTTGCCTGTTAGTTTTGTTTTGTTTAGCAGGCTCCTTAGCCTGTTGCTCTTGTTTGCCATTTGCAACCCATCCATATTAAATACGTTGCTTACATCTGCGCCTGCTTCTGGCTCCTCCCTTGTCCCAACGTTACACAAAGCTACCACAGAATGCCTCAAAAAGAAAAAATGGAGGGTTATTTAATGGCCGAGCTAAAGCCCAGACCTCAACCAAATGCTGTGAGAGAATTAAAGCAGGCTGTGCATGCTAAAAAGCCCTCGAACATGATACAGTTGAAGCAATACTGTAAAGAAGAGTAGGCAACAATTGTTCTAAGTTGACATAAAAGACTGATTAACAGTTAGAAGAAATTACTAGATGAAGTTATTTTAGCCAAAAAAAAGGGGCAACACCAGCTAATGAAGCTAGGGTTGTACTTATATTTTCCGGTTTATGAAATTGATCATCCGATTGGACAACATGGTTTTAAGGTTAGGGTTATATCGCCGCCTGTTGGATTTGCATGCTCGACAGTGCTTGAAAGAGTTTTTTTGCGTTTTCATGTCAACAGAGATTTTTTTAGAACCATGCTTGTATGGATGGGATTTTTTTAAGAACAAAAGAGAAAAAAACCCAGTTTTAAAATATTCCCTGTGTATGAGGACTAGGCCAAAACTAAAAGTGAATTTAGAAATCTATTTTCAACATCCTCAAACAGGGAAACAAAATATCCTCATGAAATGTGTCATTACTTGCTCACCCAAAGCAGTTACTTAGCAGTTAACCAGTCCTTGTGGAAAGAATTATACAGGCAAAAAGAAAATTTACATTCTAAGAGAACCTTAAGAGAACCTTAGCACAATTAGGTGCAAAATGCGATGAACGTCGTTGCTGCCCACTTAACCACTATTTTTAGTTCCTCTGTTTCATCAGAATTGAACATGTCACCCTCCCTACAAGAGAGGGGAATGTTGACATCTTATTTTTGAAATGAGAGGCTGCTTAGATCTTTAGAGTTTGACCTGGAACCTGCAACTATGCAAATAACATTGTCTGTTTTTAATGTGGACTATTGAAGGTTAAATGATTATATATAATCCATTCTTTTGTCTTGTTAATGTGTTACTTCAGAATGTGAACAATAAGATAATGGTAATCATGGTCATAATTACGTGTCCCACAAAACCACTACTGTAAGCATGTGATTTGCAGCGTTAGACATTTTACTCTGATGAGAGAGGCAGTTTTCTGTCGAAACATTGATAATACACGATTGCACTGGAGCATGTAGTGTGTGTCTACTTTTATTTTCTGAAAAAGCTTCAAACCATTAACATTAATATAATATTCCACTATATTTCACAAAACGACCATGTTTCTGGTATGTTATTGCCAAAGCAACATTATAATTACAAACCCAAAACACCTTGTCTTACCACATTACCTAGGAAGGCGTGCCATGGGAGAAGATCCGGTACAGATAGAGCCGAGGCAAACACATGCCATAGGCACAAGACTTACAATGGTTGTCCTCTGATTTTGAGCTAAGCTTTGTAACGCCCACAGTAAAATGATCACCTGAATGAATAAAAACACACAGCTTTTTTTTTTCCTGGGGCCTGTTTTTCTAGGTTTTCTGCATGGATTACACCTATCGGATATGAAAATATTAAAAGGCCAAACATGAATGGTGGTGCAGCCTGGCGGCTTCGGGACTCTGTAGACTACCCCAGCCAGTCTGTTTAGTATAAGTACCACTAATTGTGCTCGTCTCTACCCACGCCAGGTTGGGTATTAAGAGACTACTGAGCATGAGTGGAGAAGCCAACGCTGAATCTTATGTAGAATCATGACTGCTTACATCCACTTCGCTGTTGTGGGGAATTTTATTTACTTTCTATTGCAGTAGCTATGGCTTTTTGTGGTGTGGTCTTTCCCACAAATGCACCAGATAACCCACAGTGTTGAACGGCCTATTTCCTTTTAGTTCTTCATGCCCCCGTTATAGCTGTTAAGCCTTTGGGCATGTTACTTTGTATGGGCTCTAGTTGGACTGTTACGTTTCTGTTCTTGTTTGTTTGTTTGTTAAGTGCCATGGGTTATTTAATGACAACAGAGACATCCTGTCAGAAATACGGCACACTTCACAAGAAAAAGTCACTAATCATAGCCCCTTTTTTTCAAACGAAAATAATATATCCTCCAAAACCACTGTACCATTACACCAATACCACAGTATGCATTCTGCCACCAAGCAGAATTATGGGTGCATTTATTCTACCAAACAAATTGTTTAGTAGCGTAACGTTTCATCAAACAAAATGTGTGCCTGAATGGCGCAGCAGTAAAGTCACTAACTCACTGTTACCTGCCTCATTAGGAGACCTGGGTTTGAATCCAGCAGAGGGGTGGTCAAAGGTTGTTTTCTTAAGTGGGGTTGATGAGGACAGCGAGGAATGGGAGATGGTCTCCAGTAAATTCCTGGAGAACGGAATGTGGCCGAGGGGGCAGGTTGTCAGGAGAGTGGAGAGAAAGGGGAAAAAAGGTTAGAACATAGTCAAGTTGTCATGTGTGGAGACAATGGACTCCGTAGGTTGAGTCAATGAGGTTAGAATATCTTGCAAACTTTCCTTTGAAAATGAATCAGCAGAGAGGTAAGAGGGAGAGGGAAGAGAGAAAATTGTTGAGGAGAGAGGAGAAGGTCCCGGAGTTAGAGGAAGAAGCGTGAAATTGAGTGATAGAAAGTGGCTTCAGTACTAGATAGGGAGGAAGAGAAGATAGTAATAAGGCAGTGAAAGGAAGTTAAGTTCGGAAGTTTAGTTTTCCTCTATTATCTTTTAGCTGCCCACTGCCTTTTTCTGTGGGCTCTCAGTGAACTCAGCTATGGAGCAGGAGGGGTGAGCCAAAACAGATGAGAGAAATTATAGAATAAAGAAGGGTAGTAGGTGACAGAGAGTGAACATTGCAATGGTCTATTACCTTCTGGGTAGGGAGTAAGTGGATAGGGCTGGAGGAGAGACAACGAGAGACTGAGACAGTGTAGTGATCAGAGACCTGGATGTGGGTTTGCAATGTGATTTGCCAACAAACAGCATCACACTGACTGCCTTGAGTGTGGAGCGGGACTGGCAAAACATGAGGTTGAAAGAGGAAAGGAGCAGTTAAAAAAGAGATGGAAAGAAATCCATCAAAGGTAGCGGTCGGAAGGCTTAAGTCACCCAATAATATGAGTGGTGATCCGTTTTCAGGAAATGAGCTTATCAAGTTGTCAAGTTTATTGAGTAAGTCTCCAAGGGCCCCTGGTGGACGGTAGATGACAACACTGTTAAGCTTGAATGGACAGTATGGAATTCAAAGGAGAACATGGACAGGTGAGCGAGAGGGAAAAGAGAAAATCTCCCCTTAGGAGAAATGAGTAGCTCTGTGCCACCACCAAGACCACCAGACACTCTGGGGCTCTGATAAAACACACAGAGAGCTATAGAGCAGCTGGAGCAGTATTCTGATGGGGGTAATCCACATCTCCTTTAAGAAGTCAAGGACCTGAAGGGCAACGAAGACTGACATTAACGAAGACTGACATTAACGAAGACTGACATTATCTCTCTGCTTTTGAAATATCTAACTAACTTGCTTTTTTTTAGGTTTGGTTCCTGTTTACTCATTGGTGATGTTTATACACTGCATTAGTGGCAGGTACTGGTGGATTATGAAGAGCCTCAGTGGACAAAAAAAGCATTGGGGAAAGTGTAACTTTTGGGAGGCAGTTTTATTTTCTCTGCAATTACGGTATATATGACAGCATAACGAAATCACACCCAAAATGCTTAGTTTTGCCCTATGCAACGTACATACTGCATCTTGCTTGTGTAACCACGATACACACTTTAAAAGACATACCCTTTGTAATATATTTTTGAAATGTTTATTCATAAATGTTTTAATGTTCGATGTTTGAAAATATGAGACAAACACAAAGGCTACATATTCATGTTGATCAAATTGGTTGAGGGTTCAAAAGAGGATAAGGTTAACAAAAAAGACAAAAATTGTGAACGTGTTTAAAATTTTACTCAGCTTTGAGAAAGAGATATTAGCAAAGTTTTGGGAGGTTGTCCTTTATAATAATACTCTGTATCCATAGCCGCATCCTTCTAACAAGCACAAAGACTTATAAAACCTTAGAGAACAACAACTTCTCTACCAAGAATGGATGAAAACTGAAAGCAGACTGTGAAAATGTTTTTACATTTTTATGTTTAAAAAAATTATTGTTAAAAACAATATTTTCAGTTACCTCCTACTCTGTCAGCAGTAGCTCTGGGCGTCGGGCCGACCGCCTAGTACTTGGACTGCTTCTCAATAGCTTGCCTATAGGGAGGGCTGCACCCATGAGATACTAGGGATTTCATGACATGACTTTTACAGCAGTGTTAATGGAGAACTTTTGGGAGGAAATGAACAAACGTATCTCTGTGTATTCATGAACATAGTTATCTATATCAGATATTGCCTGGATGGTGCCAAAGTGCAAACAATATAGTCATAACTTGCAGTATCATAACTTGTTAACATAAATGTTGTTGTTACTGGAATGGAACAAAAAAGGCTTTTCTGCTGCATACATCAGGGATACTTTGTAAAGCTAAGGTAATTATTAACATAGCCAACACAGGACAGACTGGGCTGGAGGAACATTGTTGTAACCAACTATCAAGTTAGGGTATAAGAAACCTAAGACTTAGAGAATCCAGGACTCTTTTAGGGGACATTAGAATTTTAACATTACTATCAATGAAACAACACAAAGTGCAAGCTGGACTGTATTCTCACCATATTGCAAGATTTTGTGCTTTTGTTGAACTTCAGTCATAGGATAATAATATAATAGTTAATCAACTATACAATTTTAACTCAATTATAATTAGTGTTATAATTTGTGTGTATTATTTCTTTTGTATTTACAAATTGGAACATTTAATCATTGAAATCATAATCAGCTTGGAGCCTCTGGCTGGCAGTAACTAACAGACTAAATAAAAAAGCGTCCTAACATGTTTGGATAGCTTGTATATAGTGGGCGTTATCTCACATGGTATGTAAATTACTTCTTCAGCTGCAAACATCAGTGAACCACTGATGGTGTGTTCCTATATAGTTGGGCATAGGAAAGGTGGAAAATCGCAAGCTTGCAGAAAATGTTTGCTATTTGTGTTGTTGTCAATTGTGCAACCAAAGTTAGGTTGAATAACCAGCTAGCTAATGTTTAGCGTTGGAAGTCAACTTTCAGATTATTAGTAGAAATACAACAGTAATACAACAGTGTATGACTTTGTTTTCATTTACTAGTTGTTAGATAATGTTACATAATATGTTTATGGTTACATCTGGTAAGGCAAGAAATGTCAGTTATTTCTCTACATGCTTCAAGACCGCAACCATTGTGCCAGTGCCTGAATGACTTTCAACCTGTCACACTCACCCTCACGATCATGAATTGCTTCTAAAGACTAGTTCTGGAACACCTTAAGTCCTACCTCCCCCCAACACTGGATCCCTACCATTTTGCCTCCTTGTTGAACAGGTCGACAGAGGATGCCATCTCCACAGCTTTACACTCTGCCCTGACCCACCTTTGAGAATGCTGTTCATAGACTTTAGCACAGCGTTCAACACGGTCATCCCCTCTAGGCTGGTCAACAAACTCCATGACCTAGGGATCAGCCCCTCTCTCTGTAACTGGACTCTGGACTTCCTAACCAACAGACCCCAGTCTGTCAGGTTAGACAATGTCACCTCCTCCACCCTGATACTTAACACCGGTGTTCCACAAAGCTGCATGCTGAGCCCCCTCCTGTACTCCCTCTTCACACACGACTGCGTTCCTGTACACAACACCATCATCAAGTTTGCAGACGACACCACGGTGGTAGGTCTGATCAATGACAACGACAAGCCAGCTTACAGGGAGGAGTTCAAGAGCCTGGCGGCATGGTGCGCTAATAACAACTTAACCCTCAATGCAAAGAAAACCAAGGAGCTCATTGTGGGTTACAGGAAATCTAAAGGCTGCAGTCACGCCCCAATTCTCATTGATGGCACTGAGGTGGAGCGTGTGTCCAGCTTCAAATTCCTGGGTGTCCACATCTGTTCCCTCAACACCTCAGCCCTGGTCAAAAAGGCCCGGCAGTGCCTGTACTTCTTGGGGAGGCTGAAGAAGGCCCACCTGTCTTCCAAGATCCTTGTGAACTTTTACTGCTGCACAATCAAGAGCATTCTGACTAACTGCGCCACATTGTGGTTTGGTGGTTGCCCCGTAGCCGACCGGAAGGCCCTGCAACGAGTGGTGAAAACCTCCCAGCACATCACGGGTACCCAGCTCCCAGTCATCGCAGACCTCCAGCGCAAGCGGTGTCTGCGCAGAACGTGCGGCATCACCACGGACCCTTCACATCCATGCCACAAACTGTTTGCCCTCCTCTCATCATGCAGGTGGTACAGGTCTCTCGCGCCAGCAGGCTCAGGAACAGTTTCTTTCCATCTATTGTAACCCTGCTGAAATCTGTGACCCATCACTAACCATACCCATTCTTTTTTTTCCTTCGGGACTCTGTCACCGCCTTACAAAGTCTGATAAGGAAGTTTTCAGTTGTCTACAGGTACGTGTCATTGCTGCTATTCCTGTATTTCATTTGCACATGCCGACTTGCACCTTAAAATCGCCTTCATTGCACATTTAGAACTGTCACTGTACTTGCATTTTCAATTGTTAGATACACGTCTACCTCAGGAACCTCATTGCAGCTAACCTCACTGCAGTTGCACATGCTACCCTCAGGCTCCACGGGGGGCAAAAGGGGGCATTGCCCCCTCAGGTAGCAAGTTGTGCCCCCTCAGTTGTGTTTATGCCCGGTTCCATGGGGGCAAAATGGTGCATTGCCCCCTCAGGTATGAAATTCGTGCCCCCTCAGTTATGTTTCTCCATATACATATACGATACCGATCGTATATGAGTTCGACCCAGTCCAATCGTCTTAGTCAACACGTCGCGGTCATCATAGAGCAAGTATATATATATATATATATATATATATATGTTTCTACATTTTTTCACCTCGGGGTGGGGACAAAAAAACTTTTGTACATTGTTTGCCCTCCTCTATTTGCTTCCATTGCACATTTAGAATTTATTTGCATTAACTGCACATCTATACTATCGACTTGTACATACATATACTTAATACTTGTATATTTTTCTGCCCTCCTCTATTTGTACTTCTGGTTAGACGCAAACTGCATTTCATTGCACTGTACTTGTTCAATGACAATAAAGTTGAATCTAATCTAATCTAAAATCTAATCAAACAAATTGAGTCAATTAGAATCCGTAATTAGCTAGTTACTGTTCAAGCCATTGATCAAGTTAGATATTTTCTGTCAACCTCTGCAGAGTACAGTATAGTCACTGGCGTACCGCAGTTTCAGTGGACCCCACCGCTAGAAAAAACAACGTTCAGACTCGTTGGCACACGTGTTTGACAGAAGACTATGAGATTATGGGCATGAGTACTAACTGAAACTGAACAAAGGACAGTGCCCATTACTGATGAGGCCCATACATCATGTGTAGAGCTAGGAACTCCAGGACTGTGTGTGTGTTTGTGTGTGTGTATGTGACTGTCATAAGACTCATGGATAGACCCATTGATATTACAGACCATACAAGGATATTATGTAGGTTACACATTTCTGAATGGATGATGTACAGACTGTTTAGTGGTCTGATGACCAATGGTTGGCTATATGATCACTGATTACCTCTAGTGTATTTTGGCATAAAAGGCTGTTATCTTTTGACTGTTGGAGAAAATGTAACATCTAAAATGTTGGAGAAAATGTAACATCTTGTTGCTAATGCTATTTAAGATGTTCTGCCCTGACTTTCCAGTTTTAGGATTTTGTTCATGGATCAAAAGTGGACAATTTCTAACAGGACGGATGGATTATGTGCACTAGTCTGCTCATCAGACACGTGTCATTGACCTTGTTTTTCCCATAGCTGACATGGAAAATGGCCCCCTAACACCTCATGGTAGACATAGCTTTGTGATCTATATTCCATGGTTGATGTCGTCAGGTTTTAAGATAACCCCATTCATTGCAGTTTATTTGTTCTTGGCCTGCATGTTAATAGAGCAAAAGACTATTAGCTGAACTTTCTATTAATTAAAAAATAATTGACTACTTGAAGGAACCGTAATACATGTCTGTTGATATAAAAATGCTGCCACCATTTGGTACCACTCCTACTAACAGCCAATCAATAGCTGCCACTGGGTATAATTAACCAATAAGGCAAGACTAGGTGTGGTATATGACGAATATACTATAGCTAAAAGCTGTTTTTATGGACAACCACTGGTACTAAGATAAGCAGGGGTCCACAGGCTGTTGGGGTCCACAAGCTTTTAGGGTCGATGCGCTGTTCAGCTCAAACTATGTAAAATTGATAAATGTTTGACATCAATAATCTACATGGATTAGCCAGACTGTCATTTTTTCCCCATCTAACAGGTCAATTTTTTAGCAACAGACAACAGTTCACCCCCCCACTTCCAAATTGGATATCAAGTTTTAAAAATTGAAGTATTCAGGATCTGATAAACCTCATCCCCAGACTATTTCACACTATGCATATGAGCTTGGAACACCTACCATTCCAAGTTGGCCTTAAGGAAGTGAACGTGTCATTCTATTGGAGTGTAAATTATTTGTCATCTTTTCAATTCAGTCAAAATTTTGCAAGGTGAGGCATTAAATGGAGTGGCATTTCTCACTTCTGACCATGTAATGGAACACTAATATTATATCCTGTCTAGCCTGGGAAATCCACTTCATACTACCAGCTAATTGCCTACAACGAGGGCTATTAGTTCTTGATGGGATATTGTGGGGCAATGCCCTCTCAAATGAACTGCTGAGCCTCCTGAAAAATAGATGTCTGTGATGATCAATGAGTATCCAATTGTCACTTTTTTCTCTTTTTATTCAAAATGTAGCATACATTGATATAAGACATGTTCAAAAAGAAACAATATTCATTATAAAATGTAATAAAATGCATATATAAGAGCTTGTCATGATTGAGATGAATGGGCTTTGATTGTGACTGGGGCGTAACACTGGAACTTCCCACTTTGTGAGCACTGTGCAGGCAAGTGATAATTAATGTGACACTGGCACAATAAATATCTAACTTGGCGTTAAAGCCTAACACGCTTGCTATCAGACATAAAAAATTGATCTCAGAAGGAGATGGCTTGCTGCCCCAAAGCCTTCAGCACGTGAGGCAGCCTGCTAAAGAGGGAGAAGATAAGGCGGGAAATTTGTTGACATCATTGCCAGTCACCGGGGCATAAACACCTGTAGTGGTAGGGGTACAGGTGCTAGCCTTGCAGCTAACCCTGCTACTGCCTCAGCATTATAAAGTGCACAAAACTTCTGCCACTGGACAATGACAACAAGTACTGGTCAATTAAAAATGTTCTGTCAATGAAACATAAAACCTTGGGGGCCATGCCAAGCGTATTGACTGCATTCAAACTCGCTTGAACATTTGATGCTCCCACTGCTGTGCGAGAATATGTTCACTATGCTGAAAAACTTTTTTGGGGGGAATATATGTTTGAATATTTTATTAAAAACACAGAAGGAGAGAACAGTACTTCCGGCACATCAAAAATGCTTTTCTCTCAAATAAAAAAAACATCAACACAACAGAAAGCCCTGAGGAACTACCCCCCCAACCTCAGGACGCACCCCAGATCTTTGAGTACTGCAAGAATACGCAGTAGTCTGTCAAGTATAAACTATAAACAACACTTCATTCTCAGTGTATTCCAGGTAAATAGGAAGTGATGGACCCCAAAAATGAGAAGTGTGTTAACCGGCTAATAAACCTAACCCAATAGGAAGTGTGTGAATAGGCTAATAAACCTAACCCAATAGGAAGTGTATGAACAGTCTAATAAACCTAACCCAATAGGAAGTGTGTTAACAGGCTAATAAACCTAACCCAATAGGAAGTGTATGAACAGTCTAATAAACCTAACCCAATAGGAAGTGTGTGAACAGTCTAATAAACCTAACCCAATAGGAAGTGTATAAACAGTCTAATAAACCTAACCCAATAGGAAGTGTGTGAACAGTCTAATAAACCTAACCCAATAAGAAGTGTGTGAACAGTCTAATAAACCTAACCCAATAGGAAGTGTGTGAACAGTCTAATAAACCTAACCCAATAGGAAGTGTGTGAACAGTCTAATAAACCTAACTCAATAGGAAGTGTGTGAACAGTCTAATAAACCTAACCCAATAGGAAGTGTGTGAACAGTCTAATAAACCTAACCCAATAGGAAGTGTGTGAACAGTCTAATAAACCTAACTCAATAGGAAGTGTGTGAACAGGCTAATAAACCTAACCCAATAGGAAGTGTATGAACAGTCTAATAAACTTAACCTAATGTGCATCACTGGTGGTCTAGTGCTTCTGTGGAGGTTACAGATGTAGCCCAGCGGGATGTTTGTGAACCAACTGCTAGGACATTCGGGTTTTCAAACTCAGCCACAAATTAAGCACATTGTCTCTTAAGCCACAACAAGTAACCAAGCATATTGCCTTATTTGTATATAATATATCATACTTTTTTGTATTCTTACAAACAAATGTTGAGATTCTGATGCTATTTCCCAGTTAGGTCTGTAATTGAATTATTAGCAAATATGTGTTAGGTCAGGAGGAGGAAGAAAGACGGGCCAGGTTGGAGGCACCTGGTGTCACCTCTGTGACACAGCAGCAGGTGGTGGGCAACAGCTGGCAGCTTCACGCGGTGTCTGTCTAGGCCGCCGTTTCTTGCCACTCCCAATGTCCCAGCAGCCCAGCTGGCCCTCGCCATCCCGTGCCTAATCTCTACCGCCTCATTTCTCCTCTCTCCTAGGCCAGCGCAGAATCCTTCAGCCAAGTGTCGCCCACCCACCCGCCTCTTGTGACCCGCTAGCTTGGGAAAATCCATGTGTGGGTGAAGGATATCTGGCATGGGCTGGGCTGTGATAAACTGTTTGTGTGTTACTGTGTTTTAGTGTGTTTTTGTGTGTGTGTGTGTGTGTTGTGTGTGTGTATTGTGTTCGTGTGCTCATAAATTCTCATATACTTGTTAGTGTGCAGTGTAAACAGAGCGTGTTGTGTTGTTGCCAGTTCTTGTCCCCATACAGTAGCTCTGAGTTTAAGCTTTGACAGGGCGAGGTCAATAGATCCAAGCATTTGCTCTGCCACATTTTTCACCACAAAGCACACAACAAGTCAAGACCAGAGTTCATGGCAAACACAACACGTAAAAATACAAGGCATAAACTGCGGGTCAGAATTATTTTCTTAGACGGTTATGTTGCTATTTCTCTCATACTTCTGTCAACTCAACACTGGAACAGTTTCTAAACATGTAACTGATTTCAATCTATTATCTCCACAAGAACTGTCTGGTCAAATGGATTGTGTGTTGTTTTCTGTAAAGCTCAGAGTATATTTTGCAGAAGAATACTGTATATCCCTGATGTCATTTATCAGCTAGGTTGCTTTGCAGAATAATGTACAAGATCAAATCCTAATGTACAAATCAGTGGCAGCTGGTGATGTGAAAGATTTTGGAGGACAGGAGACTGTATTCGCTGTATTCAGTTGAGCTATCAAAGGGTTTCCTAAACCTCTCCTAGACCTCCCAGAAGTATCCCATTTTAGTTTTAACCTTTAACTGGCACACCGGATTCAGTTAGTCACATGCTTGACGATTATTTGATTGAATTAAACTCTTGGACCACTTTAAAGTTAAAACCAAAATCTCAAACATCCATTGAGGACAAAGGGAGTAGCAATTTGTAGTAGAGTGCGATAAGACAAAACGTGTAAGTGATAATGTTACGTTGTCATATAGACACATGATCAACAATGCTCAAAGTGTTGACAAGGGAGCTTAAAGGGGGAAATGGGATTAGGTAAGGTCATCTTACGATTAGCAGTGCAAGACAGCCTCATCATGAATAGGTGGTGCCAGGGGTGCCGCTAAGAATTTTGGGCCCCATGAAGAGATTGCCATCCCTCAGCCCCCCCACCCCCCGGAAAGTCACAGCCCTGGGTAGTCACTAATGAACTGTTCACACCACATTTAAACAAGTAATAATATGTGATATGTGCTTAAGTCTGCACAGTCTGAAATTTTCCTTGCCGTCTTCCCTTTCATCATCCTCCATCACATCTTCTTGCTCACTATCTGCTACAAGGACAGATCCCTCTACAAGCATGAACCATAAAGTATTGCCAATCCTAGAATAATATTAGCCTCTTAACCTGCTTATATCCTAACATTCAGTACAACAGGCTACTTGATGTTAGTGTAGCTAAGCTTCTTTCAGTTGAAACTGCTACAAATGATTGCTTGGAGTAACTTTTAGTTGCCACTATATGAGCTCACCTTGTCTCACGTCCTCAGTAACACCATCAGGAGATGATGAGGGAACTGCCACTGCTCCACTCTCTGTGGCTGTTTCTGAAACTAAGGACCATGTGTTTCATGATGTTAAGCATTTCAAGGTCATTTTGATATATATAATGTCATATGACCAGGGGTGGATCTTAAGGATTTTTGATCCACCCCGAGCCAGGCTAGTATACCAACATTTCCACTAGCACGGCTAAAATGTTACTAGCCCTGTTTCAAACCGTATTTACAAAGTAAGGAACCGGGTTAATAGTTCATAAGCAAATGTTTTCAATATACACCAGCCATAACATTATGACCACCTGCCTAATATTGTGTAGGTCCCCTTTTTGCCACCAAAACAGCCCTGACCCGTCGAGGCATGGACTCCACTAGACCTCTGAAGGTGTGCTGTGGTATCTGGTACCAGGACCTTGGCAGCAGATCCTTTAAGTCCTGTAAGTTGCGAGATGGGGCCTCCATGGATCGGACTGGTTTGTCCAGCACATCCCACAGATGCTCTGGTTTGTCCAGCACATCCCACAGATGACTGGATTCAGATCTGGGGAATTTGGAGGCCAAGTCAACACCTTGAACTCATTGTTGTGTTCCTCAAACCATTCCTGAAACATTATTGCTTTGTGGCAGGGTGCATTATCCTGCTGAAAGAGGCCAATGCCATCAGGGAATACCGTTGACATGAAAGGGTGCACATGGTCTGCAACAATGCTTAGGTAGGTGGTACGTGTCAAAGTAACATCCACATGAATGGCAGGACTCAAGGTTTCCCAGCAAAACATTGCCCAAAGCATCACACTGTCTCCACCGGCTTGCCTTCTTCCCATAGTGCATCCTGGTGCCATGTATTCTTCAGGTAAGCGACACGCACCCGGCTATCCACGTGATGTGAAAGAAAATATGATTCATTAAACAGGGCCACCTTCTTCCATTGCTCCGTGGTCCAGTTCTGATACTCACTTGCCCATTATAGGCGCTTTCGGACAGGGGTCAGCATGGTCTCCCTGACTGGTCTGCGGCTACGCAGCCCCATACGCAACAAACTGCGATGCACTGTGTGTTCTGACACCTTTCTATCAGTACCAGCATTAACTTTTTCAGCATTTTGAGCTACAGTAGCTCGTCTGTTGGATCGGACCACACAGGCCAACTTTTGCTCCCCACGTGCATTAATGAGCCTTGGCCACACATGAACCTGTCATTGGTTCACCGCTTTTCCTTCCTTGGACCACTTTTGATAGGTATTGACCACTGCAGCCCGGGGACACCCCACAAGTTCGGCAGTTTTGGAGATGCTCAGACCCTGTCGTCTAGCTATCACAATTTTGCCCTTGTCAAAGTCGCTCAGATCCTTACACTTGCCCGTTTTTCCTGCTTCTATCACATCAACTTTGAGGACAGAATGTTCTCTTGCTGCCTAATATATCCCACCCACTGACAGGTGCCATGATAATGAGTTTATCAGTGTTATTCACTTCACCTGTCAGTGGTCATAATGTTATGGCTGATCGGTGTATATTTTCCCAGTATTCATGTTTAGTTAGTCTGTGCACAATATTATCCACAAGAATGAGAAAACTATTTTGTGAACTGAAAGTAACCCAAGAATAAGTGTTAATAGGCAATGTATAATGCAAAAATATTTTTAATATTATTTAAATAGTGCATACAAAAAAAACATAACTACAAAACATTATTGGAGCTGACTTTGTGACGGATTAAGTGCCTTACCTAGCTATCACAAAATAAGACGTAGGTTACGATATTTATCTATAAATCAAACGTACATTAATCCTGTCTAATCAGTCATATTCTTGGCATTTCTGTTCATGCGTTCAAACACACAGAAAGCAGTTCTGGCATGTGCCTTTTCTCCCATATTAAAACTAAATCGGCTCTGAAAAGTTAACAGACAAGTGGTTTTAAAATTTGACTCATCCGAAATGTAAAACTACTCGTCTTAGACGAGTGGAGGGGATCAAACTTAATTTCCAGCCCTGAATATGACATTGTACCTATGATGCTGATACATTTATGATACTAATCATGTCATACAATGCAAATATGCACCAAGCTAGATTCCTGGCTACCTTCAATCTAAACAACTGCTGATATTAGCTTAAACCATTACTAAACTGTCAGTTGTGCTCACCTTTCTTTTCAAATAAATTAATTAGCAATTGTTTTCCCTCAGGTTGCTTTCTTTCCCTTTCCTTTCTTTCTTTTCTTTTTGATACCCCGATTTCCCTTTCTAGGGGAAAGACATGATTCTATCATAGTAGCAGTCACTCAGCTCGATTAACTGCATTTAGAGATGAATTCTAGTGCAAGGGTTGACTAAATCAATTTGTGCCATTTGTAATGAGTGAGAGTGGCCTCAAAAAGCCTCCCCTATTTTTTTGGGATACAAAGTTCAGTCACTCAACTGTTTTACTCAGCCAATTTAAATTTAGTTATGCCACTAATTACTTAGAAATAAAAAATTGGAAACAAAAACACATTTTCATTCCAAGCTTTTCAAGGGTCCTCCCCTCATTGGGGCCCTGGGTAGTCAGTCCCACTTTTCCTCACACTTCGACGCTCCTGGTTGGTGCTGAAGAAAAGCTAAACTTTTTCACCAAGTCTTGAAAAGAGAAAATCAGTTTCCCAACCCATCAGGTCAATATAGCAAAAAGTGAGCTAGAGCAAGCAATGAGTAAAATCAAATTGATTATTATTAAGGTGATTGTGTTTGTGTATATGAGTTACTTTACATACAGTAATGACAAAACACTTCACAGAGCTACTCACGGTAAGAAATCAGATAGAAAAAATTGTAATTTGAATGTGTTTTACTTTCTTATTTTAAAGAGGTTGAAAGGTTTTCTAAAGTGTAATGTCCACTTAAATATTTAAACCATATGTCCTAACAGAAAATGGGTTTTATGAATAATCCACATAACAAATAAAATGTCCTGTTGGTGCAGGATAATTTTTCTGCTGTTGTAAATTGGCTTAAATACTACACAAGCTTGCAGAATGTCTTACATCGCATCCCTCCAAATGGAGCAAAACGGTGCCAAAACACAGCAAGTGGCATTGGCCGCACCTCAAATCCATCTCATCGATAATGGCAGGTCACCTCTCTAATGAGCTAAGGTCAGCCATCACTTCATCTGTCACTGTCATCTTTTTCATCCCCCCTTCTCAACTTCTTTTCCTTTTCTCCTTTCTTCAACCATTGTCTGCAATGCAACATCAGGTTTCAGAGACGGCCAGGGAGAACAGGGCACGTCAATGTTATCAGCATGCGACAGACATCGCCTTTGAGGGAGACCATGACTTTCACTGCCACGCTAGTTCTCCACTTGCTGGCTAATTACCCTGTCTGCCTCATTTCCTTTTCATGAAGCAGTGATTGTGCATTAAAAAGACAGCCATTGGTGACACGTCTATTTTGAAGGAAATAAAGAGTCACTGGCAAAGAGGCACATGGGCATGCTGTTGATTTTATGAGAGATGGAGGAATTAAAAGGCATTGCAAATGTTGCAAACAGCGAAGTTGCAAATGATGAGGAGAGTGCTTCTACCAATACCGTGGGGAGAGAACTGTGTGCTGTTGTCAGTTGTCAGCGTTATATAAGGGCAAACAGCTGCATGCATAAACATAACTCAGGATTCAGCAATTAAGTTGTGATGAAGACTTAGTGAGGACTCCACATCCAGGATTTAGGTCCAACGGTTGAAATGTGTTCTGTTCATCTTGGACTGGGTTTCATCAAAACCCTCCAAACAAAGATCTCAGCTTAGTTGCACTAATTGTTATGGTTTCATTACACAATGGCAGTGTGGTGATTAATTGTCTTTTAACGATTGATCCCCCCCCCCATTATCTCTGCATCTCGCTTTCATCACGCATCAGTGTGGCCAACCATCCGTCAGGAAAGCTACTGTTAAGCCTAAATGTTAAAGGTTAGGTGTGATTAGGTTAGGTGTGATTCGGTGTTGGATCAAATGCCGGTATACTCAGCAGCTCTCCACACAAGAAGGCCTGATATGTGTTTTATACTGTAGCCATGGCGGGTATTGTACTTGTCATGATCAAGAGCATAATGATAGAAGATGGTAGAACTCTGGGATCAGAGACCAGTAAACATCTATATAGATTTACATGGGCTACAAGCAGATGCTGCCAGTTGTTGTAATTTTAAAGGGAGAAATTTAAGAGCCATGGCAAGTGACACCCTGGTCTTGGAAAGAGACAGCCCCTGCACTTATTTAATTCCAAGTCTTTGTCTTCAACATAATGCACTGTTTTATTTAAAGAAATTGCGACTAACTAAAAAGTATGCGATTTATTGCGATTATTTTTTTAATGGTTTGACAGCAATAGTTAAAACAGATCTAAAGTTGTCCGTAATTGTCAGATGCTCGATTAGGTCTGAATCAGACATTTTGTCGCTCTTACAAAGAGCTTAATAAGTGAATATGTATTCTGACAATTCCACACTACACATGTCAACCCCCACAGAACAGTGAGCTCAGTGAGATAGTGTGATTGACAATAAACTGCTCTTGCATATACCTAAAACTAAAAGCATTGTATTACCTAGGACCTCAACCGGAGTTGTGCATAAAGTGTGTGACCATTAATCAGTTTGAATATGCTCCAAGGAGTAAAAGGCAGTGTTCAGTTGTCATGGCAAAGTTATGAAAATGGGTAGAGGTATATCTGTTATAAAAAAATGTTCTGCGTTTTTGACACAAAAACGAACTGTACTAGTGGTTCGGCCTCCGGTCTTGTCCCATCGTAATTACTGTCCAGTTATATGGTCAGGTGGAGGAAAGAAAGACCTGGAAAGAAAGACCTAGCAAAGCTGCTACTGTCTTAAAATACACCACAAAACAAACATATAGTATGAAGCAAAAAAATGAATTAATGCATTAACATTTTGCGTCAAAGTAATTTAGCAGACACTGTTATCCAAATATACAGGAGTGAGTGCATACGTTTTCATACTGGCCCTCCATGTATGAAAGGGCCAGTTGTGGAATCAAATCCACAACTCTGGTGTTGCCAGTGCCATGCTCTACTAACCTAGCTACACAGGACTGCATTAGTCAGTCATATATAGAGCAATGTCAGTGTGAACTGCTGTGTCACGAGGTTGCTCGGGCAGAAAACGTGAGCTTGAAAAAGATTCCAAAACCCATTGCATCCCAGTGCCTTTCCTCTTAAAGCTCTGATTTAAACAACACTTAAGAATATAAATATAGAGTAGGTATACAAATATAACTAATGTTAATATTTTGTGTTCTTTCTTTAAGTCTTACCATTATCTTGTTATTATTTCATCATGGTTATTTGAATTTATTTTAACTGAATGTTGTATTATCAATAGTATGTTACCTTCTTTTTAACTGTTCTGTACTCTGAACTGTCATGTGTTTGATGTTTAAAGTGGACACCAGGAAGAGTAGCTGCTGCATGTGCAGTGACTAATGGGATCCAGATAAAAACAAGAAAACTCCCTGTTACATCCCAACCTATTTAAATGAGAGAATCTGTTTGAGGGATAGCGTCTTTGCATAAGAAAAGGAACAATTCATGTTTGACGCACAGGCAAAGTAAATCTATCTCTGTACCTTGCACATTTCTTTGGTTATGAGAAAAAAATGTACTTCATATATGAATCTCGTCATCTCTCATTGTCAGGTAGACTAAACCTGTACTGTGGAAAAAATACAACATACTCATATTGAATATTACAGAAAGTTCATAATAAACGACTTAGTTCATTATTTTATATATTACAATAGGCCAAACACAGACAGGGAAAAAATGTTATCTAATATTATTTCTATCAGTAGATATTGTCAAGACTTAATAGTTATATGCAAGAGGCAAGGAATCAAACTTGACAGATCAAACCTCTGCTGCCCAGGGTGGCTTCCCGGTTTTACTCAAAATGGCTTGGCATTTGGAAAAGGGTGAATGGAACAACCTTTTGTAACTGTCACTATTCCCTTCCACCAGGGCAGAATTAGTCGTTGCAGTCAGTTCAGCAGGTGACATGCACACATGTTGATGCCGCAGGGGTTGGTAATCTAGGCCAGAGTTTTTGGGGTTTTTTAAACTCTGACACATATTGAAGTGACATAGAATTCAGCAGCATGCCTAACATGGCCCTATGCCTTATATATTTTTAGGTGATGTTTTGTTGCATAGTTCCTTACTCATGGTGATTAATGTGTGTACCCCTGTAAGAGTCCTGCAAATCTGCACTTGAAAAAGAAAATGTTGCGCTTGTAAAATAGATGTTTTTTATATGATTTAATGGAAGTGTTCACGCAAAAAAATCTTACAGGTATGTGTAACATAAAAATAATGTTGGTATGTATATGCTTCTCCTGTCCTCAGTAAACAGCTCACACACAACCCTTATCCCCTTTTACAAGTAAAATCACACACTTGTATTTATTTTGTTTTTAGTGGTTTGAGCAAGCAGTTTTCTGCATCGTAAAGGCACTTCCACAAAGTTTATGTGTGTTTTAATAAAATAAATAAAACTGTTTTATTTGATATGGTCCTCTGAGAACAAACTCTGTTCTTACCTTAGTTAAAACAGATGGCCAGTCAGTAGGGTCTAATGGTGCAGCCTTTTTGTAGATGCCTGATGCTGCATCGCTGGCCTCTGCTGAGGTAGAGGGGACAGGAGCACTTGATGTGATGAGGCAGAGGGGACAGGAGAACTTGATGTGCTGAGGTAGAGGGGACAGGAGCACTTGATGCTGCATCACTGGGCTGTGCTGAGGTAGAGGGGACAGGAGCACTTGATGCTGCATCACTGGGCTGTGCTGAGGTAAAGAAGGTGTCTGCAGGTGGCCCAGGAGGTGCAGAGGTGGGATTCAAGTATTTCAAAAGTGCATCTGAAGAGAGAAAAGGAATATATGTGACCATTAGTGTTCACAAAAAAAAATCTTACAGGTATGTGTAACGTAAAAATAATGTTTGTATGTATATGCTTCTCCTGTCCTCAGTAAACAGCTCACACACAACCCTTATCCCCTTTTACAAGTAAAATCACACACTTGTAGTTATTTTGTTTTTAGTGGTTTGAGCAAGCAGTTTTCTGCATCATAAAGGCACTTCCACAAAGTTATGTGTGTTTCCATGGCAGAGGCTGTGGTATAATTGTCGTACTGACAGTCTTTTTGACATTTCACCCTTGCCACTTCTGGAAGTAGAATGTACGCTAAACAAACTGATATTCAGACTAGTAGTTCAGCGAAGCCAAACCAGATTTTCTTGTGCTAATCATTCTCACGGGCAATGTACAATTATACAAATGACTTTGATTATAATGCGCGCTCCTCATAATACAAATACAACAACAACTTGAATGCTACTGGAATTGAAAACAATTCTTCCTTCAAACCAGATAGAAATTTTTTGTGACTTTCAATCAATCAAATCAATCAATCAAATTTATTTATAAATCCCTTTTTACATCAGCAGTTGTCACAAAGTGCTTTTACAAAACACCCGGCCTTAAAACCCAAAGGAGCAAACAACAGTAGTGTTGAATTTCAGTGGCTAGGAAAAACTCCCTAAGAAGGCCGAAATTTAGGAAGAAACCTAGAGAGGACCCAGGCTCAGAGGGGTGACCGGTCCTCTTCTGGCTGTGCTGGGTGAACATATTAAGAGTACAAATTGTAATAATTAATAAATGAATGTGGGCTGAGTCCAGAGTCTATTTAAACTTAGTCCAGGTCGGAAGCATGACCAGATGGACAAGGACAGGGACAACACGGGGAGGGGGAGGTGTCAGCACAGTGGCAGCTGAAATCGTGAGGTATCGTCCTGATCTGCAACACAACCAGGAGGTCTTTGGACCGGGACAGCAACGGGTCTTTCAAGCCTGGTCCTCCTCAGGTGTGGGCCAGGACCTCATGTCCTCCTAAGTTTAAAACGGCAGGAGACAGGGAAAATGTAGAAAATGCATTCCTTAGATCTACTAGGATTTATAGTGGAGAAGGAGAACTGACCCTTTGCTTGTGATGCGCACCCCTCTTGATACAAATGTAAATGTAAAGTGGGAAAGTGAGACAGATGTAACCACAGAAATATATATAAATGTGCCATGCCATTCCAATGTGCTGTGCTTGGAACACTGGTGCTTCCAAGACAAAATTCACCATCACAGTCTTCCTCATGTGATTGGCAAATTAATCTTCAGATGGATTTTGAACAGGGCAGGCCCTGACCAATTTGGTGCCCTAGGCAAGTTTTTAGCTGTTGCCACTTACATCGCAGCTAATTCCACCACCGATTATTGTGTTCATACACACACAGAAACTGCTTAGCTTTATGTTTTAGAGAGTTTATTTATTTTAGAAACAAAAAAAATAAACCCGGCCATCCACGTGATGTAAAAGAAAATGTGATTCATCAGACCAGGCCACCTTCTTCCATTGCTCTGTGGTCCAGTTCTGATGCTCACATGCCCATTGTAGGCGCTTTTGGCAGTGGACGGGGTCAGCATGGGCACCCTGACTGCTCTGTGGCTACGCAGCCCCATATGCAACAAACTGCGATGTACTGTGTGTTCTGACACCTTTCTATCAGTACCAGCATTAACTTTTTCAGCATTTTGAGCTACAGTAGCTTGTCTGTTGGATCGGACCACACCAGCCAGCCTTCGCTCCTCACGTGCATCAGTGAGACCTGGCCGCCCATGACTCTGACGCCAGTTCACTGCTTTTCCTTCCTTGGACCACTTTTGATAGGTACTGACCACTGCAAACCGGGAACACCCCACAAGGGCTGCAGTTTTGGAGATGCTCTGACCCAGCTATCTAGCCATCACAATTTGGCCCTTGTCAAAGTCGCTCAGATCCTTACACTTGCCAATTTTTCCTGCTTCTAACACATCAACTTTGAGGACAGAATGTTCACTTGCAGCCTAATATATCCCACCCACTGACAGGTGCCATGATAATGAGATTATCAGTGTTATTCACTTCACCTGTCAGTGGTCATAATTTTATGGCGGATCGGTGTAAATAAAAGTCTTGAATGGAAAAAACTATATAACAGAAACCTTAGTGCAATATGCATAATGTAGCATTGTTCTACCGCCATACTGCCTTGTCATTCTTGCAGCTTCTTTAGATTTTTTTCTCCATTGACTAAGTCTATTGAAATAGTCATACTGACATCTTCTCTTATCTTTTTGTTTCAGAAACATTAAACTGTTTTATTTGATATGGTCCTCTGAGAACAAACTCTGTTCTTACCTTAGTTAAAACAGATGGCCAGTCAGTAGGGTCTAATGGTGCAGCCTTTTTGTAGATGCCTGATGCTGCATCGCTGGGCTGTGCTGAGGTAGAGGGGACAGGAGAACTTAATGCTGCATCGCTGGGCTGTGCTGAGGTAGAGGGGACAGGAGCACTTGATGCTGCATCACTGGGCTGTGCTGAGGTAGAGGGGACAGGAACACTTGATGCTGCATCGCTGGGCAGTGCTGAGGTAGAGAAGGTGTCTGCAGGTGGCCCAGGAGGTGCAGAGGTGGGATTCAAGTATTTCAAAAGTGCATCTGAAGAGAGAAGAGGAATATATGTGACCATTAGGTGTTATATTATATTAATAAAAAAGCTGCTGATGGTTAAACTATACAATAATAGCACCGAAGCCATATTATAGCCTAAACACAAAAAGCAAGAGTAATTACATCTAGCATTCATGCACAAAACATGTACACGTAGGCTTTTCAGTGAGCACTTCTAGCATGCTGTTTGCGATAGTACACATAAGACTAATCAATAATGAAAATGCATTGGCTTACAACTATTAATTACAAAAGGGGATGGGAAAAGAAAAGCATTTTTATTGACTTTTACAAGCAGGGCTAACATTGTCTAACTAGACTAGCTAAGATGTCAATAAAATGTACGCC
The DNA here is from genome assembly GCA_016801175.1 of Esox masquinongy. Taxonomy (NCBI): domain Eukaryota; kingdom Metazoa; phylum Chordata; class Actinopteri; order Esociformes; family Esocidae; genus Esox; species Esox masquinongy. The sequence continues at coordinate 49,075 of JACXGI010000873.1, forward strand.
TACTGTATGCCTGGTTTCTTGAGACAGACAGTGGCTGGTTAGTGCAGCACAGAATTGAAAGAAAAGAAGTATTTCTCAAAATTGTTATGGGTTAGGTTATTCCTCAAACACCTACCTTTTCAATATTCCCTAATTATTTTACGGTAAAAGTAACTGAGTGACAAACTCTAAGTTGCTATTTAAATTTGCGAACGTTACTAGTCTCATCTAAAGTAAGCTAGCTAGTAGTAGTAACACAGCTCCAACCGTACCTACAATGCAATTACATGAACAATTTATTCATTACATTACATTTACCTCTGTCCTTATCCCGTTTTTCCTCCTTTTCTCTTCTTTTTCTTCCCTGGGCACCATTGTGTGAAGTAGGCTTCAAATGCTAATGTATAATGTTTCACGTTCAGTGTCACTCACTACTAGATAACTGAACTCGCCCATCCCCCACAATCAGGTAAAGTCTGAGAGTAGGGGGCGATTGATGCGCTGGGCCGGGTGACGCTGGGGAAAACAGAAAATACGGCCTAATAAGCTGTAGTTATGTTGATGTGGGGGCTTTCGCTTTATTGTAATATTTCAAATTAATAGAATTAGTAAAAAACAGTAAAAGTTAAATTATATATAATAATCTTCACTCATTTGGATAGACAGCGCCCCAAGCATTTGCCTACTCCGCCTATGCCACGGGCCGTGCCTGATTCTCAGCGTAGTCTGCAAAACCGTAGACTTTGTCATATTCTACAGATCATTGAGTAATTCATTCGTTTTGTCACTCCAACCATTATGTCCGTACGTTTGTTTGTGACATGACGACATTGAAAATAAAGACATCTGAGTCACCGAACAAATTATGTTGTGCAGGCTGTGAAAGTCCCACCCAAAATCCAAAGATAATTGTGTTCTCTTGACTTGGTCCTTTAGGTGGTTTAATTTGTTACTACAATGAAACACTGCATTGACTAAGCCTTTTGCAATTAAGTAAATTGATGTTTTGTTGCAGTTGATTCGAAAAAGCCTAATGGACACAGTAAATAAGTTCTACCACAAACACACAGCTATCTATTCCAAAAACTGATGACGTCACGCTGTCTCGCAGGCAAGACAATAGACTTTTAACAGACAATAATCACTGACATCATGTCAGAAATCCTGGCTTGCTTGCTGAAGGACTGTTTGATGTAGGCAGTCATCGTTATTGGATGTTTTCTTTGTGAACAAAAAGATGCCATCAATGTATGCAAAATTAATGGTACATGACTTCATGATAAAACAGTTTAAAGCAACACATCTATTGTTCTCTCTCATTTCACATAGACACACAAACAATAAAATGACAGTGATGAAAGCATTGTTTGTCAGACACTGATGTTTAATGAATACATCTATCAAATCCCCTCTCCCACTCTCCCATCTACCTTTCCACCCGTCCATCCTCTTACCTACTTCCGCACACTTATGGCTTTATATCACCTGCAGTTACATGGTCAAGTCAACACTTTTCAAGTTCTTCAAAGAAAGGTTTTCTAATATCAAATATGTAAAGTGGGGTGTCTCTCAGCGAAGCAGCATTGGCCAAGCATCTTTCTTAATTTGTACAAACAACTTGCCACTTGTATAACATGCTAGAATGCATGCTGTTGACATCACAGTATGTCAGCACACAAAGGCAGTGAGCTCACTGAAACTTCAAGAGTTGCAGACAGAATCAGAATGTGTGCTTCCAATCCATATGGTCCTAAATTAATCTAAAACAAGCAGCATTGTATTTGGTTCAAGACATTCTTTAAGAACTAAACCTAAACTGGTGTTATGTAAACAGTAAGTGGCCAATTAGCAGACTGAGAAGCTAAACTACCAAGAATATTTTGGACTGAACGTTTTCATGGTCAAATCACATTGATAAACTTGTGAAGATAGGGTAAGTACGGCTGTTATGAAAATAAAAAGAATTTCTGAGTTTTTGACTATTGTCTTGCAGTATGCTCCAGTGTGGCAAAGAAGGATCCTGCAAAGCTACATTTGGCTCCATATGATATATTTTCATTGTTTATTTAACAAAAGTTGTTTATTTAAATAAAATTATGATTTCATGTGTGGCAAAATATGAGTACTTTCATTCAATAATTTGTGGCCCCTCAATTAGTAGTGATAACTTAGAGTCTTCTATAGTCACTAATCAGTATCTGACATCTTTTTGAGGGATTTTTGCCTTCTTACAGAACTCAGCCAATTAAGTCAGGTTTGAGGGCTGTCTGGCATATAATGCTTCAGATCCTGCCACAGGATCTCAATTGAATTCAGGTCAGGTACTTTGACTTGGCCAATCCAAAATACAAATCTTCTTTCTCCTGAACAATCCGTTGGTAGATTTGCTTGAATACATTGGTTGTTGTCTTTTTAGAAGATCCAATTTGAACCCAGCTTCAACTCTTTGACTGATGTCCTAACATTTTGTTCAAGAATCTCCTGGTTTACCTCAGAATTCATGGTTTCCTTGATGATGTGCAGTCGACCAGGTCCAGAAGAGGAAAAGCACCCCCAGATCTTGACCTTCCCACCATTATGCTTGACTGGGCCTTCCCCAGACTGATGTGCTCTCATTATTTGCTCACTGATGTCCTTTGAGATCTCCTTTCCTTTTGGTATGGTATGTTTTGCATTCACCTGTATGGGTAACACCAAACTGAACAGGTTTCTTGTCTCTATTATCAGAGTCCTACCCAAACTCTTTGCTAAAGATCCCACCTTTGATTGGTTCATGTGTTACCCAATTATTTACCCACCTGATTCTACTTACCTACTTTATTGAACCAATGCCACTTGGGGATCACTTATTTTTGCACCTGCTCTAATTCATTTTTAATTTAGTTTTTCTGCTACCCACATGATTTCCTCTAAACCAACATATGGAATTGGCAACTATAAACCTGTTTTTGATCATCTGAGAATTTCATGGTGAAAAAATCTAAAACAAAAAAAATCTATAATTGCACAAGAATAACATACTTTTAGGCAGCACTGTATGCAACACCACACAAGATAAAATAAAATAAAAATAAAAAAACATGATTTCCTAGTTAACTCTCATAGTGGGAACCAAAAGTCCCCAAAAGTAAATCTAACGTACAATCTAAAATAGACTAACATTCAAAATGACCAATTAATTAACACACTCTCTCCTCTCTCCCACTTCCATCCCTCTCTTCTCTGTAGCACTTCCAACTCTCTCCCCTAACACCTGTCTAGCTGAACCTCACAAACATACTTGCGTTGAATGCAATGTATTGACATATGTGTCAATGGCCTTTGTTCACATATAGGCATCGATATCCTGTCTTTAGAGGTGGGAGAGAGGAGAGAAAGTGTAGGTGGAAGACATGAGAACGATAGAAGAGGGTGAAGTATATGTAAGAGGTGAGAGTTAGGAAGTCAGGAGAGACAGGAGGGAGAGGGAAATGTAAACAGAGAGAGGGAATGGGAGAGCCAACAGCCTGTGCGCCAATATTATTGTCCCTGGTAGGAGAGAGGAGAGAAAGAGGGATGGAGGCGGTTCCCTAATGAACTCTTACCTGAACAATATCTCTGTCTCTTCTGACTTCAGGATGGTATGAGTTGCTCCCCTCCTCAGGAAACCCACACTTGACCGCCCTGACGTAAAAAAAATGACGTCCTTTTCCAAAACACTTGAGTGTGCTCTCTCCTACCAGCTCTCCTGTTATCTCTCTCAGGAAGATCTCCTCAACCCTAACAAGTCAGGCATCAAGACGTAGTGGGGTGGGGGCCAATACTCTCTTCTGTGTTACAGAGGCTATACGCACTGCCAAGGCTGACTCTCTAACTCCTCTGTTCTCATCCTCCTAGATCTAACTGCTGCCTTCGACACTGTGAACCATCAGATCTTTCTCTCCACCCTGCTAGGACTTGGTTGTCTCAGGCACTGATCAGCCTGGGATTTCATCCTACCTCAGCAGGCCAATCCTACTCAGTGACGTGGAGAGGATCTGTGTCTGTTCTGCGGGCTCTCACTACCGGTGTTCTAGGCCTTCTCCCCTTTTGTCTCTATATACCCAGTCACATGGTTCTGTCATGTCCTCACATGGTCTCAGCTCCATGGTCTCTTATTAGTGCTATGCGGCGGACACTCAACTATTTTTATTTTCCTTCTGACACCCAGGTGGCGACACACATTTCTGTGTGACAGGCCGACATCTCTCCTTGGATTAGGGCCCAGGACCTCTACAAGATGGAGTTGCTTTTCCTCCAGGGGAAGGCCTGTCCTCTCAAAGACCTCTCCATCACCGTTGACAACATGGTGTCCCCCTTCCAGAATGCCACGAACCTTGGCGTGACCCCTTTTTATTCTCTGCGATCATTGTGGCGGTCCGTCAGTCTTGCAGGTTCATGGTCTAACAATGTTCCTTACGCAGGAAATAGTTTTTAGTTGAGTCTTATATCCAGTACAAGACCATGGTGCTTGCTTGATTTGTATAACCACGGGGTGGTGTAAAAAAATATACACAAAAGATAAAGGTCAAAATCTGTCAACTACAAGTCCCAAACCAACATCTTACAGGATGGAAGGCATTTACACTATGTTACAGTGTTTGTTCTCAATCTCTAATGCTACTGTATTTTTATTAGATATTTAAAAATGTCGTTCTTTATTCACTTGTTAATTATTTTAAGTGTGTTTATTTTGATTGGTTTTAAAGAGAGGATGTGTTCAAAACAAGGTAAATTTATTAAATGTCTAACCAAGTTTTCTTGTGAGCGAACGTCTTCTTTGTTTGCTGATGATGCCATAGGTAAACCTACTTTTTATTTACACATACGACCGATTTCACAAACATAGATTAAATCTAATTCTGGAATAAAAAATTGTTGTCCTCGAAACTGCCCCAAAGCTAACCAAAGCTAAGAGTTTTTCCTTGTTTTAACATGGTGCAACTTTTGGTTAAACTGTAGTGTTGAGTTAGCTTGGCCTATGGTTGGGAATACTCTGAAATAGCTAACTTGACAATGTTCAAAACAAGCTACTGTTTTGTGTCAGATTACACGATGGGGTCTTGGAAATACAATGACATTTATAAAGTAGACAACTACATAGCCATCATCAGCAGCAGCATGTCATCAATGGGACTTTAGGCAATGTTTCCATAAACTAGCAAAAACATTCATGGAACTCTTAAATTTAATGGAATCCCCTCAATATCATCTAGCTAGCTAAATTTATAATTGTAAATAAATCTGGTCAAATGAAAATTATGAAAAAGGATTTTAGTAATATTTATTTGCCTTCTTTAAAGATAGTTTTATGTTTCAAGCCTCTGTAATGGTATGTTAGACCAAATCTTCTTTAACACTCATTAGACATGTTCACACTGCACCTTAGCCCAGGTCTAAGAGCCTCCTACTGTAGCTCTGTTTCGTTCCTTTCACTCAGCAAACCTTTGTCATTTCAATATGGTGGCTTTATCTGAGCGACGTAGCAACAGTAGATAGCTTTTGAAGTAAATCTAAGAAATGTTGAAAGACATAAGCTAAAACTGGTCACATTCTCCATTCATAATTTTGCTTTGCTATTTTTCTCTTTCTTTGAGTAGTTGTAATGAACAACTTGATCAACTGATGTCAAAAAGTTGTTATAATCATGGGAGCGAAACATTTGTCATGTGTCAGTGGCATACAAGTGACATTAGGTTGAATTTGTACATTAGCCCAGGGCTTAGGAATACACATGTTAACACAGGCTAAGTTAGCCCAGGGCCAGTCTTAGTAGGGCTTAAGGGCGCATCCGCCCTTAAACTAATGTTCAAAACAGTATTGTGACAAATTGGATAACAATACGTAAAAGATATTATTAGCACTTGACTAATAAATTGAGCCCACCACACAAACATACAGACACAGACATGGACAAAATACTCTAAATGAATAGCTAAATATTGAATTGAATATTAAATCTCCTTTTTCTATTGGTATTAGTGTGGCCAGAAAAAAAATCAGGAGGACAAACTCTGAAATGAAAGCTATGAGAAAATCACAATTACATATTCCTTTTCCCCCATCACTTCCTCAAAACCTTTATAAGGAAAAGTCCAGAGGGTTGGACCTCTGGCTTTCTCATCCAATAGGTCCATGAGCGAGGATACATGGAGTATGCGATAGATATTTTCCCATGCCTCCATTTCAGAGTTTCCTTACACTTTTTTGGTGTCACACAGTGGAAAGGCAGAGATTTAATACATACCAAACCAAGGCAGACTACCATTAACAGAAAACCAACTCAGGTGTAACTCATTAAAACATGAAAACTAACCTTCCAGGCATTTGAGAGCCCTAACTTCAAGGTTGATTTAAATGTTAGTGTATTAGGTGATAAAGTAACTTGTCACTGTGAAAATATAACCACTGACTGGAACTAATCTGTTCTTAATCATGAATTGACCTTGAATAACAGAGAAGAACATTTCAATCTTCTAGTATACATTTGTTTGAGTGATCAATTTGTTGAGAAACTGTTTGGAGACCTTCAGTCCTCTGACATCAATCCTCACCCTAACTCAGCTATTAAAATTTTGATTATGGAAAATTAACAAAGCAAGTACTGAACTTATTAATCAATTTAATTATATGGGGTACAATACATCGATCTTTTATAAGCAAATCTATAATGGATAGAGTGATACAAATAAGCTCCGATTAATTAAATCTATACACTATAGCTCAAAGTCGTTGAAAGTGACTAGCGAAGTGACTATCAGTACGTTATTACTATCATAACAATGGGAAATGTAATGGTTTCTTCAACTCTTCATTACTATCAGGTAGAACAGGCTACTCATGAGGACAGAGAACCCACTCAAACTACAGAAATAATCTAATCACTATTAAAAGTCAACGCACCAAAACAATGGGGAATGAAAATCCTCTCTGCCCATCTCAAACCATAATGAGAAATTGTGTTTACAAATCTAACTTATCGCATGCACTCAAATTATGTCCCTAGTGCAAGAGCCTAATGGCTGTCAAAGCTCCAGAATAAATTATTGATTTCCTATCACAACATACACGGCTGACCAAAAATAAAAAAATAAACATCCAGTCAATTTCACTCTCTAGCAATATGATACCACAGCTTGTGTTTGAACTAAAAGTAAGGGGAAAATACTTTTCAAATGCTAGCATTGTTATTGTTTCCTCCCTGGGTAGCCTTTTTTTTTTACAAGTTCTCCACAGTGAGCTCAGTTCCATCTTCGGAGCCTGCTGCTGTTAAGCTGAGTGCTGCAGGGACTTCGGATAAAAGCAACTTTACTGTTTTATGATCTCCAAACTGTTTCAGCTCTTACCAGACCTCAAAAGAAAGACTGCTGTGTGTGTGTGACAGGGAAAGAGAAAGAGAGGGGGGTAGGGTACATGTGTTATTGGAAGTGATGGACGCAAACAGTGAAGTTTGCTCCAAAAGGCCCTATATTCCATGAGGGGATGTGCTCTTGTTTCAAGTTAAACCATTCCCTCCCACTCTTTTCCTGTTCTTCCTCTGCTTGGTTGCTGGAAATAAAGATGGCCTTTGCCCCCCCCCCCCGCACTATCAAATAAGTTTGAGCGAAATGTTAGCATTTATTCTACAGTTTATATATCAAACTGTACTAGCCTGTTGGCAAGTGCGTCTGCATCCAGCACATATAGGCCCCACGATCGTGTGGATGGCAGTGATTTATGAGGATTCATTTGAGTTCCTCACTGAGAGAAGCCAAGGCATTGGCTGATGACAGTAAATATCCATTCCAGGTTATTTTGTCTGTCTAAAGGGCATAACCACATTGTCCAATTTGGCCCCACAGTTTATGTATACGGTCTAGGCCAAAGTCATTCATACATGCATGTAAAGCTACAATCCAAATAGCTGTGATTTCTACAGCCATTTTCACAATGTCCACACATGTAGGGGCACATTCCTTAACAATGTTAGCCAACGATGAGCACCATACATTAATTCTGAGTTGTTGTTTTTTTTAACTGGTGTTTGCAGCACGATTTCCAACACTAAGTGTTTTGAATATGCGGTTAAATGCAGCATATCTCTGATTTGGCTTAATGTAGTGTTAAGGGGATTTCCAGCCCTTAATTGCCTTTTTACTGAACTAGTCTTGAGAAGGATTTGTTTGAGTGCCCATGTCTCCTAGTTATGTTTACTGGCGAATGGGGCTTACTGCCTGTGTAACAGCAATGGCATCAAGGAGACAAAAGCAATGATGACGGCTAGGAGAGCACATGGACTCTTCTAAGGCACCGGCCATCCACAGGAGGCTGTAAATCACTCCTCTTACTTCTGTCAGAGCATACAGATGTTATGTTTCAGGGATCCCAATAGGAGTTAGGCAGATGCCTGTTTTCTGTTGTGCAAGACAAAAGTAGTGCAAGACAAAAGTAAATAAACAATGATTGAAGGCTGAAAGACAGGGATAGTCTGTTTTGTGACAACTGTATTGCTTTTCTTCAGAACCTTTCATTGTACTGATGCAAAAGCAAACCTTGAAAAAATTACTTCGGAATTAACTGTTACGGGTTATTCATTTTACAGGTCCAAGTTTGAAAGGGTCCGTTGTAAAAATGAAACAAGTTTTTGTTTACTGTAGGAGATGAAGGAAAGGAGATTGACATCCCACATCCTAAACTTGAGTCCTGCATACCAAAGCTTGGCCAAAAATTATACAGATAATTACATGAAAGTGTCCACAAACTGAATATACTTGCAATGCTTCATCCTAGTAAGACATTAGAACATTTAAAATGTATGGGATATTTGCACACCTTGTGAACCCAGAAATATTTTCAGTTTTAAAACATATAACAATATATTCATTTGTACCTATTTTCCCCTCGTTTCAACTGGGAGCTATGCCACAGTTCACAGTTATTAAATTATTGACCATTTAGAAGTGTGCCTTTTGAAGTAGGAAATCATGGCATTTACGCTATGTCACTGAAGTGTAGCCCAGTTTCACAACTCAGTTTTAGCTTAACCTTGCATAAAATCACATGCTGAATATTCATTATGCAAAGCCTTTGAAGGGTAAAACAGAATTTTCACTGAAGATAAGAAACGCTGTCCATCATTTTATATCCAGCAGACAACTTCCTGTATTTCAAGCATATTGGAGGTATAATGAAAAATAAATAAAAGATTAGCAAACATTCTTTAAACTATTGTTATTTCATGTTGTTTATTTACAGGATATACATATATTTATTTAGTTGTTCATATTTATTATTATCATCATTTTCTTCCAATGCACATGCTGTTGTGTCAAATCCCAATTTTTCTTTTCAGATGGTGACAGAACCCCCCCAAGATAAAGGAGGTTCCTCAATGAGCCACACCTCCAATGGGATTCTTTTATTACCAAGAAGAAACCCTTGTTCAGTCCCACTTTTTTAAGTAGGATTTATCTGTGTCTGGGAAAGGTGCACTTGAATGCGTTAGCCAATACTTGGCAGGGTCATATGGGGGCTGTCACCACTCTTGTGGGGTGACCAAATAGACTACAAACGCGGTCATAAAGGGGAACTGTCACTCCTGAACAACAGTGAAAGCCTAGGTAATATTGACTACAGGAGGTAGGAAGATGCCTAGTCATTGTGTTCAGACCTGTACCTGTACCGACTGAAGCAGCTGCATCAGTTGCAAGGAGTCCAGGGAGTATTGTTAAGGTGACAAAAATGGGACATTTTGGCTGGTCTTTCACATTTTTGATCACTGTGTTTGCAGTATTTATAGTCACCTAAAGGCACATAGTTGAAGGACTGGATTGAAATTGGAAGACTCTTGTATTGTTAAGTCAACTCCTTACTTGCCAAATGAACAGAACCATTGAAGCATTAAAGCATTTTGTTTCATGACAGGCAAGAAGTGGGGTGTTTATTCTTTGCTTAGCCCCAAATTAAATACACTCCTTTATCCAGAACATAAAAAATGTAAAAGTTTCACTTGATACTGAGAATATTTTACACTGAGATTGTTATTGAGTTTGAACTATCAAAGTTCTCCTCCAGTAAGTATCGATAATAAAAAAGAACTTTGGCCTCCATCTCACATCCTCTCTGTAAAAAATCCTCACTTGAAAACGCCAACGCTGTGAAGATGGACGCCAACCTCTTTCCTTCTGATTTATTCTGCAAATCCCAGGGAAGACAAGACACATTATGAGGCCACTCTGACGGCTGACAGGTTCCAGAAAGTCAGCACTCCACTGCCAGGACAAGAGGTGGCAAATGGAAAAATTTGATATTATTTATTTATATATTTTGTATTTTGAGACACTGGCAGGAATAGGAGCTGTGGTCGCCCAGACAGTAAGTCTGAGAAAGAGAGAGAGACAGAGGAGAAAAGAGGGAGAGAAAAGGGCAAAAGGGAAAGAAAGGGAGGGAGAAAGAGAGTTGAGTCCTCCAGTTTCTGTCAGTAATATTGATGCACTGTGAGAATTAGTTTGGTCATCTGTTTTTGCCCCAGTTCCTCAGCACATTTCAGAGGGACTACAGTGCATTTCAGTAAGAGGGGATGGGAAGAAGGGATGTGTGTGAGAGAAAAAGAGAAAAAAAACTGAATGAAAATGAATCAGCCAGCTGCCCTCTTGTTGTCTGTTCTCTCAGAAAAATGTACCGGAAAATACTAGCTTTGACGATAACAATGATTAGGATGGTAAAGTGTGTCTTGGTTATGACCATGGATGGTGGAGAAGGTGGTGGTGATGAGGAAGGTGATTTTGTTGCTGTAATAGAATTGCAAACGTAGTCTGGTATGTTTGCCATTAGTCCCATAAGGGACTACATATCAAGTAAAGCTTGTGTTTGGGAGATACATTGACCATGTCAATATTTCGACACAAGAACCTGAACTGGGAATCACCTAAATGTAGTTTCATAGCCACAATACCTTTTTATTCATCTCATACTTTTATACTTCATGACTGCATTTCCTCTCTCTTTGGCCTTCAAACAGATCCTGATGAAAGGATGTGACATCTTTTCTCTCCATAGGTCTCAACTCCGGTGCTGCTGTCTTCATCCAATTTAGCATGAACATCTTCCAGACATCCCCATAATACTGCCCGGAGTATTGCCATTGAACACAGACGACAATGATAGAGCCTGGGCTTTACACACATAACTGTCCAATGCTCTGCAAAGTAATGTGGACATCTGGTGCTTCTTGATAAGCCCTGCTAGGAGATAATGAGATATTTCTCCCAGGAAATATTTACTGTGAAACAGCGCCTCTATGTGGTGTAGAGTGCACACCACACCACTGGAAAACAGGCAGGTCTATACCAGGATTAGGCAACATTGGTCTTAGATTTAACTGGATGATTGGAGTGGTATAACATGTAACAACTCTTCCTTTTACAAAACAATCCAGCTTTAAATTAATTTCTTTTGTCTACCTGCCGAGGCATTTCTTTCAGCTTGTCAGTTCACGAAGGCTACATATTGACGTGGCTAGTTGGACGCTGAACTGTTCCTTTAGACAATGCTAAAGCATTCATTCGCTTGCATATCAGTGCAACATTTTCATTTTTCACAAAATATACGTGATAGAAGAGATAAAAGAAAATGCCATCTTTCTTTTACTATCGTTAATGCCATCTGCATGTGCTTCGGTGGGCCTAAAAATCCACAAGCACATTTTTTCAGACTACAATCCATAAAACAAAAAAGGATTTTAATATTTAAAGAGGAATTACCACAATATCTCAAATTAAAGGAGGTGAACAACCAGTCTTCATTTAGACAGTTTGTTTCAAAGAGTGATATTTAGGTTTTCTTTTTGGTAAACCTTAGCAGTTGTTTTGCCCCTAATGGTTCAACTCTATTAAAATTTGCGATGTAGAGGCACAGGTGCTCGATTGTCATGTCAAGGAAGTGGTTCTGGCAAGACGGAGAAGCAATTTTCATCCATTGTAATACGGATAAAGGCAGATCTGGAATGCACAGCTAACTGAAGCTAGTTAGATTAGAAAAACACTTACTAGATCTTGCTTGTTTTGTATTATTCCCTACTGATATAGACAGTGATTTTCTGAATATGTCGGATATTGTACCCAAAAAACAGCTGCCTGGATCCACATGTAAAGACAGGAGCTAGACATTTTGAACCTGGAGCGGAACCAGACCAAGGAACTCCACTATCTCTCTTACAGGCAAGTCTGAATTTAGAAATATGAAAGATGCCAACACCTGGCAAATTCTGTCCAAATAGTCAGTGATGAAACCCTCTGAAACTGGAAACAATGCTGCTTATCGCACACATCCCATTCCTTCCTGACAGATTGTACAATATGTCTGCGTAGATCTATCCAGAAGAGATTCAGTTCATAAAGAATTGCGTGGTTAAAATGTTTTTACGTGCATGGTTTGTGTGCAACAGATGGCATTGGTTTTTGAAGGTCTGCATGGCTGCTTTTTATTTTGCTTCCACTAATGGGACTTTTGTTGACCAGTAACATTAAAACTTTTCACATCAGATCTTTTTTCAAAGATGGTGTGTTTGGCCAAAATACCAATTAATGTAAAATATACAGTGCCAGTCAAAAGTTTAGACCCATTTACGCATTCAAGTTAATAGAGAAGTGTCTAAACTTTTGACTGTGAGTATATATGAATTGGACTGTCTAGGTAAACCCAATCTGTTTCCAAGGAAACAATAGTTGGGTTGTATAATATTCAAAACACATGTTGAAATCTCATATCAGGTTAGGACATTTAATAGAAGCTGACAGAAGTGCCTGAGGACAAAGCTCTTGTTATTTTATATTGTAACACGCAGGGAAGGGAAAATAAGTGCTGTTAGAAAATAGCCACTGATAGTTCAGTGTTAAGCACCATCAAAGTCTAATTGAAAAAGAGAATCTTGTATAGAGAGCTCTTTATCTATTTATCGGAAATGGCCATAAGCGAAAATTATACACTTCGGTTAAATTACCTGAAACAGTTTTTTAGACGGTTCTTCATTTTCAAGAATAGTTGTTTGGATAAGTCTTCAATTTTCCATCCACAAGAACTGACTTTTCTTTTTTTATCAGAGGTTATGTATTGTTGTTGACACAATAGTGATTTTACAACAGAGATACAAGGCTGTCTCCAACGGATAAAAAACAAGAGCTCGCCAGAATGATAAGCCAAAACGTCTATGTACATAAATAGAACAAACACATCCCTTGGAGTTTAAAAAAGGCCAAAACACCAAAGACCAAACCCCATTTATTTCCCTATGTAATTTCCCTATTTCCCCCAAGAAGTGGGTTGTTATGTTCCTAACAATTTCATTGAACATAGATTGAGTTTGGATGAGTGGAGAAAGTTTTAATTGCCAACTAAATAGACTTGGCCAGATGGGTTCTGTCTTTTCTTCTCACTCTCTTCCACACTCTGTCTCTGAAGCACGCACACACACAATCAGCCGCGCGCACACAACCACCCACACACGTGCGCACACACACACAACCACCCACCAGTGCCTGTTGTTCACTCATCCCCACAGTGCCTCCTTCAACCCCCTCTCTTCATCTGGCTCCTGTTCTCCACCGTCTACTCCCCATACACCCCAAATCCTGATTAGCTCCCATTACGTACCCACTCCAACGCACTCCAGCACACTCCATCATCTGCAAAATTACACGCAGCTACCGTATAGGGCCCAGAATCACCACAAATGCACTTACATGTACACACACACACTTACACACACATTCAGGCTCACAATCAACTCGCACAGTTTCATTGTCCCCTAGCAAAACCATGAAAGACGGTTGGACTGGTGGGCCATGTAACAACAACGAGAGATGGGGATGGACACGAAACAAGTTGTTTGGAAGCCCATGTCACAAACATCAGATACTGGTTTTGAAGTAAGTCCTTATCTTATTTATTAGTGTGACACTATGTGTGATTAAATGGAAATGCAGCCCTTTTGAAGACGTGATGGTACCAAATCTTAGTCATTTGGGCACTTGTAAGCAGCAAGCAGCTACAGCCGGTGTTGGAGATGATACTACAATACTGTCCTTTTAACAGCACAATGAATAGCATTACTGAGATTGTGAGAAAGACTACGAGGAAAACACAAGGCCACCATAAATTGTATTCTTTGTGTTTAAGAACATTGTTATGCTGAAGATGTGGTCTTTCATTCCCAATTGAAGGGAATGAAGGTTACATTATAGTTATATTCTTCCCGTTGCAATACAGAAAAACATAAAAAGAAAACGGAACAGATGCAAAGCTTATAGTTCGGGGAATGTTTTATTCAAGAGCACAAACGGTAACATCAATCCCAGCTCCAATGCCAGCATACAGGTCTTTGTTATGATATAATGTCCTTCATGGTTCATGATTTTGTACTTTGTACATTTGGTCTTCAGGGAGCTTTATAATTGGAAAGAGAAGACTGTTGATGAAGTTTGAATTTACTGTGTAACCTCATCTCATTTCCAGACAATGTGTGGAAAGTTTTGTGGATCAATCAGGGAAAAGTGATGCCTATATTAGCCAATATGATAGTTGCAATACATTCAAGGAGGGATAGGCATTGGCTAAACTGCTTAGTCTCCCAACCAATCATCTTGTACAACGATTTCCCCCATGCATTAAATGCTTTGTTGTACCGATAGTTCTATTTCGTGAGGCTTTGCCCATAGGGGCTTCACTCCTATTGGTTTAAACCCTATGCCAATCAGCACTGGAAATTTAAATATGCAAACATCGCCTCTCGCTGACACCAGTCCAGCAGCTATATCACAGAGGCACACACCCCGCTCAGCCTCCCTTTTTCCTTCACAAGAAAGTTTAGCTATGTAAGCTGTGGTGACTTTCGAAAAGCCAGGGATGGCTTCATCTGTTCCAACCGCTGGAGAGGTTTCTTCAAACCCGGCACCTTGGCCGCCGACTGCCCTCCAGTTGTCATGCAAGTGTCCCGAGTTGGATGCTGCGGTCGACGCACAACAGAGTGTGTGCGTGTGTCTGGGACCACAGCACACTCGGGACGGCGCTGTGGACGAGCCTGTGTGTACCAGCTGCGCCGTCCTCCCTCTTCAAGAGCGGTTGACTCGGCTGGCTTGTTTTGCTGAGGTAGTCCCTCCCCTTCTCTCCGAGAGGACGCCTTTGCTGAGGAGGACTCAGAGGAGAGGAGGAGATGACCCGGCAGAGCATGGCTCGGCTGAGCGGATGCGGAGTTGTCCCAACTTCTCATCCTCGGGGGATGGGGAGGAGGCGCACCCCAAGGACGAGAGATATGCTGACCCTCTGGCGGTGAAGGAGGAGTTCTTCGCAGTTCTGCTGCTGACAGGCGCCTGCCTGTGCTCACGGTGATTCATGCCGGTGCTCACGGTGACGTCCACGTTCAAATATTCGGAGGAGGTGTGGGGAGAACCATTCATGCCGCAAGGGACGGTGAAGTCTCACCTCGCCTTCAATACGGTGGAGGGGAGGTTGGAGAAGGGGGGTAAGAGCATCCTGCTGCTGGAGGGCACCTTGGACATGTCTCTCGCTCCGGGGCTCAACACGTGGAGTGACAAGCGCCCGGCGCTCCTGTCTGTCAAGGACAGAGTCTCTGCCAGCCTCGCGGAGAAGCAGAGACTCTGTGCGGTCGCTGGTTGCCTGCAACAATGTTGGTGGCGGGATTGACAGAGGGCTGCACCTCCCTGACTCTGGCGGAGATCAGAGAGGTCGCCAGGGCTGCTGCTGCCATTATGAAACTGACGCAGGCCAACTCCCTGTCGGCGTGCTGGGTGATGGCGACATCTGTGCTGCAGGTCCGGCACCTGTAGTTGGCCCTAACCTCCCTGAAGGAGCCTGACAAGGTCCCCTTCCTGAAAGCACCTTTAGTGGAGGATGCACTATTGGGCGCAGTGATAACAGAGATGTTAGTGCACCAGAAGAAAGACCGGGAGGAGCGGCTCCGGCTGGGAACTCTACTACCTGTGCCATTCTCATCTTCCACTCCTGCTGCCTCTATAGATGCGCCCAGCATTCCTGGGGTAAGGCGCACCGCCGTGCACAGCATCAGCATGCTAATTCAGATGTCAGATTCGGGCCCGACTCCACCTGCCTGACACGAGGAGAGCCTTTACTCCCCTTACTTCCTTGTGCCCAAAAAAGATGGGGAATGAGGCCGATTTTGGATCTGCGCGTTTTGAACAAATGCGTGTCAAAAAGGCCGTTTTGCATGCTCATGACGAAACATCTCTTGGAGTGCGTGCACCCGGGGATTTTTGCGTCAGCATCGATCTGAAGAACGCTTACTTTCATGACCCAAATCTACCTCGCCACATGCGTTTTGCGTTCCAGGGCCAGGCGTACAAATACATGAGAGTGCCGTTTGGTTATGCACTGGCTCCCCGCACTTTTACGCAGTCCGTGGAGACAGCATTGGGACTTCTAAGGTGTCAGTAGGTCAGGGTTTTGGCCTACTTGGACGACCTACTAGTGTTGGCACACTCGGCGGAACAGGCCTGTGTTCACACGTTCAGGTTGGTGACTCAGCTCAGTCGTTTGGGTTTCGCTGTGAATTGGAAGAAGAGAGCTCCTCAGTCCAGTCAACTGGTGGTGTTTCTGGGTCTCCAGTTATCCAGTGTTGATGAGAGCGTGCATCTCGGATGCACGGAGAGAGGCGACTCTGCTGGTCCTTGAGCGTATCCGGCCGTTACGCAGTGTCGGTGCTCTCTGTCATGTCGCTACTGGGCTTAAAGTCGTCGGCTCACACAGGTGAACCAAAGTGCCTAAAGATTATCGTATTTTTCTTCATCGTTCCTTCTGGTGAACAAGATTCGAAGATCCGTGGATCATCGTTCATTTCGTTCATTGTTCCTTAAGGTGAAAGAGATTCGAAGATCCGGAAGGGCCATGGATCATCGCTCATCGTTCCTTCTGGTGAACGAGCTTCGGCGATCCAAAAGAGCCATGGATCACCGTTCATCGTTCCTTCCGAGGAACGAGATTCGAAGATCCTGCTGAGATGAATCACTATTCACCAAAACGATTCATTCAAAAAGAACGAATCGTTCGCGAACGACCCATCACTGGGAAGTTCGACTCTTTCTACTGACTCGGATCTTGTCGAGTCGTTCAGTAAAAAAGTTAGATTCATTTCGTACATTTGAGTCAATAATGCCCCCCCCAAAGGCGGAAATCCCGGGGGGGACAGGGGGGACATGACCCCCCCAACCTGGGGAAAACTATGATTTGTCCCCCCCAATTTATAAATGTAAACATAACTACGCAATTTCAATACTAGTAATGAGACGCAATGAACGAACTTGTGCTGAAGATAGACACTTAATAGACACTTTAAGTTTCAAAACATTGCGACACCCCCGCCCTTTGCCTGACAGTGGTTTGATCCCCAGCACTCAGCAGTGGCACATCGTACAGGTACGGTGCATGTGTGGGAATCTGATTGTTGTTGGTGGTTGACTTTCAGTAAGTAGTTCAAACAAAGGATATGTTACACATTTCTTTACTTCTACCACTCAATACAAAACAAACATTTCTAACCGTCACCAGCCTTCATTTTCTCTACATTGAAATACAGGTCACTCGTTATGTTAGCTAGCAGTTAGCTGATGTTTGCTAGCAAGCTACAGTAACATCAACCAACTTTTGCTGCTATTTGAATTCGAGGCAATGAGAGAAGCTTGCAATGCAGTGTATGTAGTGTTCCTTAGCTGTCAAGGTGACAGTGTTCGTGTCTACCGTCTGAAAAGCACTAAGTGCACGTAACTAATGTGAGGCTAATCCAGTAAATTTGTTTTATGTTGGTAGGGTTCACACACAAAAGCTCAATTTGCAGAGCTACAGTAGCAAGCAAACCGATGGTGCAAACTAAAACAGTATTACAGCACTACTTTTGGTGTCCCCCTCAAAAATTGCTCTTGAGAAAATTTTATGTAATCGTCCCCTCCAAACTTGATATCAGATTGATCTACTTTCTAGATCAACTTTCCTTTGAGAACGTCAAACTAACAGCTGTTGGACAGAGTAGGCTACTGAGCTGGAGGGTAGGGGTAGAACTCCGCAGGCAGCCGTTCAAATGAACGATAAAACTGACCGAGTCAGTCGTTCACGAGTCTTTTTACTTATGCAAAGGCACCGGCTCCGTGCTTGTTTTCATCTTTTTTTCATGGCATCAGTAATCAACTAACTACATTAATTATTATAGCCTGCGTTCAATTATCAGTTATAAACATGTCTTTATGATGTTCCTGCCTTTATCTATTTTTCTCTGCGAATGCACATAAAAGTTGATCGGAGAACTGAGCTGGAGGACCCGGTATGAAGCAAGTGATCATGTAGTAATCCGCTGTCAAACGTTCGATACGATACAATTGAACGACTCACTAGAAAAAAGGACTCGTGAGTCCCGAGTCACTAAAAAGATTCGTTCAATACGAACGAATCGTTCGCGAACCGCACATCACTACCCATCACTCGTTTCTACCCATCTACCTTACTGGCTTTATCAAGTTTGGCATAGTGTCTAAAACAACACTATTTCTTCAGCTTCCAAAAACCCCAGGAGTCAGGCAGAAATGGATTATGTTCAAATAGAGACATGGCAAGCATGCAAAAAAAATAATAATAATTCCAGCCACAAGCCGGGTAAGCAGCTATTTTCTCTCCCAACTATTCTCTCCCAACAGTTTTACAAATTTCCATCAGGTTTAGCCATTGTTAGCCGGATTAACCCAGTTGTTTGAGCTGTGGCTCTCTACATCTAACCTCACAGGCAACAGGATCCACTAGTCAGCAGAGCCCAATTGTGCATGTCATTGTACATGTAAATGTGGTTTGCGCTAATCTCAAGTATATTTTTCTTTTTTCAATGCAAACTAGCAACATTCATTGAAGTCGCTAAGTGCTAGCTAGTTTAAGTTAGTGCTATCACCAGCTACACAAGCAGCTAACATTATCATTATCTGCAAATATAATTACATGTACAATCACACACCATTTGCTACCACAGCTCTGATATGTAAAAAGGCTGTTTAACTTTGTTTGGCTCTGCACGTGAATACCCTGTTGTTAGTAACATCTATGGCGACATTGTTTGACAGGTGTCACGTGGTATTGTTTGTTTGACGTCATGTTATTCATATTAATAAGGTTAAAGTGCACGCCTAGCTCCGGTTGAACTGTCTGAGGAGGCAAATCATTTTTCACGACTGCTAACTCACATTTCCTAAATTTCTACCTAATTTTTTTACCTCATACACCCCATATTGACAATGCTCAAAACCATATTATCTGGCATTTAAATGAAACTTTGCCCACAAAAAGTCACAAAAAGCATAGAAAATAATGACCGAATACCCATTGAACGGAGGAGTTGTAGACAATATTATTAAAAAGGTTTAACAGTTTTGCTAAACTCTACACACAACTCTCTTTGGTTGTCATTACACGACAATAGTTTTAAGGAATTTAAATAACATTAACATAAAATGTTAATACAATTTTTGATTCACACAATCAACAGTAAACTGTTGCTTCACCGTAAGGCCGTAAACACATGAGCATGCAGTGCTTTGGCCAGATCTCTGACCAGGAGGGCAAATATAAACTTATTGACAATGTTGTTCACTTGGTAACTACATGACGGTCTCTGTTGAACAAGTGCTGTTGCTAGTGATAGTAGAATTGTTTCAGTGGAGATGTTTTTAGTTGCCTCGCAACAATGTTTTTCTTTCTGATTCTGTTTGTACATGGAGTAGGACCAGGCTTCATACGTCACCACTCATTCTACTCCAATACAAACTGAGTGACGTGTCGTCTTTAGACTGCAGTAGCTGTGGGGACTATCTGTCTGGACACTTGTTTACACCATAAAAATTAAAATATAGTAGTGTAATGACTCTTAGTAAATTGTCACTGTGTTGTCATGTAGAAAACACTTCCATTCAATAGCAAAACAAAATCATTGCAAGTGACAACAAGGGAAGCTGGGCTGAGAGTGCAGGCAAACATGATCGTTTCACCGTTGCATGCTCCCTCAGTTGTGGGAGAGGAAGGGAAATGATCAGGCATTTTACTATGCAGCCAGTGGTAATTCTAAGATAGTTTCAGAGTTTAATGGCTGTTTAGTTTAATAGGATCCCTAATATTGCACATGCAGCTGCTACACTTCATGGGTTCCATATAAAAAAGCAAACACACGACAGAGTACAGAACAGTGACAGACAATACACACACAACTGATTATATTACATTAAATTAAACTACATTAAAACATGTTTTTATGTTTTTAAGTGTGAGCTACAGTATCTACCAGAGGATAGGTTTCTTTTGGATTGGCTGGGGTTGAGGAGAGCGGTGAGGTTTTGGGGAGATAAGCTTGTACCAGGGAGCCTAGTGTTGTGTGCACAGTGATGGCCAATTTAGCAGGCTGTAAAGATCACAATGATGAGTGTTGTAGGGGACACCGGTGACAATGCAGAGGAAGTTATAGTGAAGTATTGTAGTTCTCGTCACGAACATTGTAAAAACATTAATCATGTAATTTGCAGTTACCGGCTAGAATGCAGGTCTGTTGACATATTATTTTCCACTGTGGCCCTTTTGTGGTTGGTGTCTTACCACATGGACATTGGATCTCCCTGTGACAAAAAAGCTAGCCCTCTTACCATATGAGTTTACGTGCTGACCTTGTTTACTTGCCTTGTTAACCTTGGACATTGATCATCAGTTAACCAGCTACTCTGAACAGATATCCATGTTGTGGAATCGATTCATTACTCAAGTGCAGTTTCACAACCCTATGTCCAATTTGCTGAGGTAAATATTAGCAGTTTGCAGTTAAATTGCATGTTTAATATTTTTTGTCTAGGACATACTTTGCAGAATGGGTGACCAGTGCTATATTCTGAAAAAGGGAATTAACTAGATTTGAATTTAAACTGAAAAAAAAAGTTCATCAAATAAGTCAAACTAATTACTTACACCTCTGTCTGACAATTAACTAAGGCAGGAAATCTGAGAAAGTACATGTGCACTCTTAAGTTTGTTTTTATCAATAATAAGGTGTTACGATTCTTCAAGAAAAGTGTAACGCTGCATATTCAAAAGAGGCCAATTTGAAGTACACTTGAGGGTTCAGGTCAAGGATAATGAGTACTAACAAAAGAAATAAGAAGGCTGCAGTTAATCCATATGTTATTGAGGATCTGTACACCACCTAGTCATGGGATGATGTTGTCAGCTATTTGCAGCCCTAACCATACACAAATCCCACGTGTAACATATCAAAATGCTCAACTCTTGAATCTTATTTTTTTGTCTTATACTATATATAGCAAGTGGTTGCATAGAATGATTTCAGTTTTTTATACTGTATATATTTTGCGTTATGTTCTTAATAGTCTTGCGTTAGGGATCCTTCAACACACATGAAATTCCCTCTAAGGAAAGGTATTTCAGTGGAATTTGTAAATAATCCAAAAAGCCTGACACCTCCACCGGTTCCGTGTGTACATGAGGCTGAAAGAGGCTCACCGTATCTTATCGGCACAATAGTAACTCATTTCACATGGCAGGTGTGTCCCGGTCTCAGTGTGTTTGAATGTGTTTGAAAGACCCAGGGTTTGCCATTGTAGCACAGGGGGAACCAAGGCTATCTGGCATATTTTATTCATGTGGAAATGGAATGTCTAGCTTAGAGCTACATTTGTGACTCAGAGAAGGGGAGACAAGTCAGGATGGCCCCAGAACCAAGCTAGTAGGGCTGCACGACTTGGATAAAATATTGAATCGCGATTTCTTTGACAAGTATTGTAATTACGGTTATGTTTTGCGATTTTCAAGCATGGGTGGAAACAGCGTAGATAATCTCACTTAAAATAGAGATCACAGCCTACGTAATGTGATATTAAACTGAATAAAAATCGAGATAAAGTTGTTTTCTCTTTTACACTTATTACCAATATGTAGGTGCAGTCTGTGTCGAACTATTCGTTTAACTGCTCATTTAACGCAGTTGCGTTTGCCATGTTTGTGCCGTTGCCATAGCTGGTTAGGCAAAATTAACCCTTGAGTATATTTTTTTTCATATTACGTTTGTTTCTAGGCACCGATTACGGACGTACGATGCCCGTTACCTCGCGTGAAGCGCACATCATTCACATTTTTTAGAGCTGAAAATCGCGCAAGTTGGCGATTTGGATATTGCACATGTCAATATCGCTATTTCGATTAATTTTGCAGCCCTACGAGCTAGTACTCTACCTTCAGAACCCAACTTGATATAGTATCCCCATCAGCCTTAACAAAGCCTTAATTTATATACTTTGTTCTTTCAACTGGGACGAAGCAAAGCAGTTGGGACTTTTTCCTAACTTTTTCTACTTTAGTGTTGCCATTACATTCACCAGTGACAAAAGTTAATATAATCTGAAGGTGCTTGGCATGTCAAAATTTGAGAATTTTTGGTATCAACAGTAGGATCTAGCGTCAAATTAAAAATGATCACAAAGTCTGAAAAGTCTGATCATGTTTGCTTTGGGTCTTCAAAAAAAGCACTTGGGACATAAATAGATGACAAACAATTAAGAGCTGTTAATAGTAACAGAAACAAACCCACCTTCATATTAAGTTCTCTTCATTAAAATGATAACACCCTAAGCTTTTATAATATTTGCTGAAATCAATGACTTAATCAAAATCAGTGGTTTTCAAGTGGGTCTGCAGGATGTTGAAAACAATATGTTGACCTCGTAATTACTCCAAACACTAATTATCCTGATGAGTGTTCAAACCTTGAACACTGAAATGTCTAAAAATGTTTTGCAGTTGGCACAATACTTGGGCACAATAAGTTGAAATACAAAAAACATTTTGTCAGGCACATACTGTATAAGCAATGGTGTAGAGGGGTAACTACTTTTATTTTGCTTGAAAAATAACATCCACCTTTCTGTGGAAAAATTGATTGACAGTATAGGGAGCTTTACTACTTTTATACCAGGTCTAGCCATCCGTCTTCTGAGCAGCTGTTATGCCTCATATCCAATTTGCAAAGTCACTGTATAGTCATAATCCCATCATACATAGCATAATCCACATTTGAAAGAAAATCAAGGCAAACTTTCAACTCAGACAGCTGCCATTCCTGCTCCCGATTGAGAGCAACAGCTTCTTCACCAATTCTAACCTACTGCAGAATATGCTTTTGATTGCTCGGGAGAGGTCAGGATCCACACAGTAGGGGATTTTTACCTGGAAAAGACTTTCGTCTCTTTTGGCCAGCAAAGGGAAAACTATAACATCCCTTGAAATAACTTCTGATATTTGCAAAGTAGAGATTATGTAGGCAGGGGTTAAATTGGGACTTGGGAAGTGGGGGGGCCCTAGTTTCTTGTGGCGGATCACAACGTTATTAGAGTGGCCGGCGAAAATAGCACCAGTTATATAAAATGTTACATTGCTGGCTTGTGGAAGCATGTGAGCTCAGCTCCATGTGTGCAGGAACTCAGCTCCCGCTGGCTACTGCCCAACTTAACCACTGTATGTACATAACACCATGGCCAGTAAAAAATGCTAGACCCTCTATGGTTGATAGGTGCTTCAAAACATGTCCAACACCAAGCAGACAGATATGCTCTCTATATGACAGATTTGAACCAGTCAACCCGCCCTCCACAGAATCTTGGAAAGCTAAATGGGAAGAGGAACTGTGCTCTGAAATACTTATGTCGGATTGGGAGGATTGCTAGGAAAGCATTCATACATGCTCAATAATCTTCCGTTTGTTATGGGATGTAAAGAAAAGGTTTATTTTTTACTTTAAAAAAAAAAAAAAATTCTGATGTTGGTTTCTTCTCTTGAAGAAGAGAAGAAAAAAGAAACACACCTGATTTCCTTACAAATCTCTGTTTATTGTATTTGTGTGTTCAGTGGTCACATAAAAAATTAACAGACCACTGCACCTTTTTCTTTCCTTTCCAAAAAAGTCGAAAAACCAGGAACAGAAGGGTTAAAATTGAGACCACTGCAAATTGAACGCTTCTGTTCCTCACTCAAAACCTTCCTTTTCGACTTTTTTGGAAAGGAAAGAAAAATGTGCAGTGGTCTCAATTTTTTCCGGAGCTGTATATAGCCTCAGTCAAAACACATACTCATTCAAGGATATTTCTTTAATTTGATCATTTTCTACATTGTATAATACTAGTGATGACATCAAAAGTACATATGCTTAGCACTTGTTGACTGCTTTTCCTTAACTCTTTGGTCCAGATCATCCCAAACGATCTCGGGTGGATTGAGTTTGGGTGATTGTGGAGGCCAGGTCATCTGATTCAGCACCCTTGCTCTCCTTCTGGGTCAAATAGCCCAAACAGAACATGGAGGTTTGTTTTGGGTCATTGTATTGTTGAAAAACAAATGATAGTGTCACTAAGTGCAAACCAGATTGAATGTTGTACTAATGCAGAATGCTGTAGTAGCCATGCAATCTGAGGTGCAGTTAGCTGCCGATTTTCTGAGGCTGCTAACTCTAATGAACTTATCCTCTGCAGCAGAGGGAACTCTGGGTCTTCTTTTCCTGTGGTGGTCCTCATGAGAGACTATCATCGTAGCTATTGCTGGTTTTTGCAGCTGCACTTAACGACACTTTCAAAGTACACTTGACAACACAATACATTTTGTCATTGATCTCTTTGTAGATATCACTTACCACACATATTAATTTGTTGATGTAATTTATTGACCTCTCTTCCATTGTATAGAGATTATTTTGAGTAGTATATGTTACTTTGTGTTGTCTTGCACTGTCTTACCTTTGGCCAGGTCGTCATTGGAAATTCAAATTGGTTCTCAAACAACTTACCTGGTTAAATAAAGGTGTAATTACAAAACATATAAAAAGCACTCTATTACAGACTATTTAGTACATTATAAAGTTGAAATGGTGTCTCTAGCTTAAAAGCTGTGGGAGGAGTAACAGTCTAAATAATAATATGTACAGTGCATTCTAGAATTTGAAAAAATAAGGTTAGCTAAAGTGCCAAACAAGTTACCTTGTTAGCTCCTAAACTAAACATAGGAAGCTCTGTCTGTCCTGCACACTTACCCTGGGTAAAGTAACACAAAAAGTGTGTATCCACAGTTTAATCATTAAACTACAAGCAGGACAGACTGTAAAATAAAGTAATTTGAAACAAAATGTTGTAGCTAGATAGATATTATATAGTTAACCACTAAGGCTAGCTAAAGTTGTAAATACATTGTCTCAGCTATTCCCCTTTTAGATGCTAGAGGGAGGAACTTACCAATTTTCTTTTAACTTGGACAGATCTGATCTGTTTAATGTGGAGAGAGCTAATCAGCTTAATGTGGACAGATTTGATCTGCTAAATGTGGACATATTTGATCTGCTTCATAGGGACAGATTTGGGTAAACTGTCTTTCTCAGCCTGCCATAAAATGATTATATTTCCAGAGGACATTTCAAGGCACACAGGCTTGTATGCATTTGTGTTTGTAAGACGCTGTGGAATGCACTTAAATGTAAGAAAGGTGCTGTGTAAACAAAGTTAGATTTTATTTGTGTGGGCAAACCGGCAGCTGACAATGACTCGATGCTGGCATCAACAGGACAAAATATCCTATTACACCATTTCAAAAATGGCGGCACGGCACCTTCTGGTGGCGACACTGCTAACATGCACCAAGTGATTAAGGAGAACTGCAACACTACCACCACATTTTAAAATAGGTTATAATTCCAGATTCCTTGAGTATTGTTTTATGTGATCTTGTTTATAATAACCAGGAAAACTACTATCCTGGCTGTCAGAAAAAAATGATGAAATGGCTATATACTGATTTGAGCGCGGGATGTAGGCTAAGCATTATTCTCGTTTATTGTTGTTTTTTGTGATTTGTACTGATTCAGTTTTGCATATGGTATTGTGATAAAAAACATTTACATGTAATTGTAAAGCAAATCACTTGAAAAGGTATTAATGCCGTCTGAACAATTGTAATAAGCCATTTTCATTCAGCTCAGGCTGAATTCATCCCTAAAAATGTGTCATATTATAATTTATGATTTTGGTTGGCCATTTTTCCGCTTGTCTATAGTTCGATATTTCTGCAATATACATTCTGACATTGTTGCCCTAAACAGAAAATGGGAGTTCACTTGGGAACCGCCAGATCTAAACTGAAAATGAATTAAATGCAATTAGAGTACCACAGGTCATGATCTATTACTTTTCACTTCGAGCAGGTGAAAGCGTTCCATTGTTTGAAGGAAGAACTCATCCACACCTGTGCGCACACTGTACGATCCTAACAAAGAGCTGAAGATCTGCGACGCATCACACGGATTAGGTGCGGTGATGAGTCAAAAACGGTCGAGTGGTAAACAGTGACGTATGCATCCAGATTGCTGACAGCCATTAAACAACAAATCGCTCAAGTTGAAAACAATGTGTTAGCACTGACCTGGGGCTGTGAGTGATTCCAGGGCTTTCATTGGACCAGACTTTGCTTTGGAAAGTATCATTAAGCATTGGATTATAAGGATCCGGGATGAGGTAGTGTTACACTATGTCTCATGTTCTTGGGAAGAGCCTTACCCAAGCTGACACACTCTAACACATGTTGTTAAGAGCAGCACAGATGAGGGAGACTAAACTTGCTATTAGAGTGCCACCACGCCACAAACACGCCCACAGACGAGCCACTCAGGGTCCAAATTTCCGAAAACAGTATTTACGCAGGTTTAGGAATGGGTGATAACAATACAGGGGGATTTTACAAGTGCACACAAAATATCACAGACTCATTCGAATAGTGGTGCAGCCCCACAAGCATAACTGGGCACAGTTAATCAAAAAGCTAACTCCGTTAACCGTTAATCCTCTTACCAAAAGTTTAATTCGATAACCATTAATCAGTTATATCGTAAAATATGTAACGGAAGTTAGCGGTAAACGTTAACATACATTTTATTATTAAAAATATTTTTTTTGCTCTAAAAACACTTAAAAAAACATATAACAAAGTGCAGAAAATAGAAAATAATACTTTTTTGGGGTATTTTTAAGGGCTTGCATGTATATTTTCTATTGGATTCCTGACTTCCTGACTAAGTCAAATGACATTACATTTGTCATTTTACATTTAGGTCCGGAAATATTTGGACACTGACACAATTTTCATAATTTTGTCTCTGTACGCCACCACAACGGATTTGAAATGAAACAAGTGAGATGCAATTGAGGTCCAGACTTTCAGCTTAAATTCAAGGGGTCGAACAAAAATATCGTATGAAACGTTTAGGAATTGCAAATATTTTCATACACAGTCCCCTTATTTCAAAGGCTAAAATGCAATTGGACAAATTAACAATCATAAATAAAATGTTCTTTTTTTAATACTTTGAGAATCCTTTGCAGGCAATGACTGAAAAAAAGTCTGGAACGCATGGACATCACCAAACGCTGGGTTTCCCTCTTTGGGATGCTTTGCCAGGCCTTTACTGCAGCTGTCTTTAGTTGTTGTTTGTTCGTGGGTCTTTCTGCCTTAAATTTTGTCTTCAGCAAGTGAAATGTATGCTTGATCGGGTTGAAATCAGGTGATTGACTCGGCCATTGCAATGTTCCACTTCTTTGCCTTCAAAAACTCCTGGGTTTTGGGTCATTGTCCATCCGTAAAGTGAAGCGCCGTCCAATCAACTTCGCTGAATTTGGCTGAATCTGAGCAGACAGTATATCCCTATACACTTAAGAATTCGGCTGCTTCTGTCTTCTGTCACATCATCAATGGCATTCCAGTGCCATTGGAAGCCATGTTTGCCCATGCCATCACACTGCCTCCATTGTGTTTTACAGATGATGTGGTTCCAGAACTGGGCTGTTTTTTTTAGATGATTTTTGGCAAAGTCTAATCTGGCCATTCTATTCTTGAGGCTTATGAATGGTTTGCCTCAGTTTGCCTCAGAACCCTCAGTATTTGCTCTCGTGAAGTCTTCTCTTTATGGTAGACTTGGATAATGACATGCCTACCTCTTGGAGAGTGTTCTTCACTTGGCTGGATGTTGTGAAGGCGTTTTTCTTTACCATGGAAAGGATCCTACGATCATCCACCACTGTTGTCTTCCGTGGACGTCCAGGCCTTTTTGTGTTGCGGAGCTCACTAGTGCGTTCATTTTTTTCTCAGAATGTTCTTTTTTCACTCCTATGGTTTCTTCTACCTCTCAAAAAAATAGAATATCGAGGAATAGTTCATTTTTTTTCTGTAATTCAAATCAAAAATTGACACCTTCATATATTCTAGATTCATTACACAAAGTAAAACATTTCAAGCCTTTTTTGTTTCAGTCTTGATGATTACAAAAATCCAGTATCTCAAAATATCAGAATAAAAAATGTATAATACAGAAATGTCGACCCGAGAAGAGCTCTAGTCAGTTAATTAATGCAAAACACCTGCAAAGGTTTCCTAAGTATGTTAATTCATGCACTCAATACTTGGTTGGCACTCCTTTTGCACGAATTACTGCATCAATGCGGCGTGGCATGGAGTCGATCAGTCTGTGGCACTGCTGAGGTGCTATGGAAGCCCAGGTTGCTTTGATAGCGGCCTTCAGCTCGTCTGTGTTGTTGGGTCTGGTGTATCTCATTTTCCTCTTGACAATACCCCATCGATTCTCTATGGGGTTCAGGTCAGGTGAGTTGGCTGGCCAATCAAGCACAGTAATACCATGGGCAGCAGACCAGTTACCAGTCGTTTTGGCACTGTGGGCAGGTGCCAAGTCCGGCTGAAAAAGGAAATCAGCATCTCCATAAAGCTTGTCAGCAGATGGAAGCACGAAGTGCTCTAAAATCTCCTGGTAGACAGCTGCGTTGACTCTGGACTTAAAACACAATGGACCAACACCAGCAGATTACATGGCACCCCAAATCATCACTGACAGTGGAAACTTCACACTGGACTTCAAGCAACTTGGATTCTGTGCCTCTCCACTCTTCCTCCAGTCTCTGGGACTTGATTTCCAAATGAAATGCAAAATTTACTTTCATCTGAAGAGAGGACTTTGGTCCAGTTCTTTTTCTCCCTCGCCCAGGTAAGACGCATCTGACGTTGTCTCTGGTTCAGGAGTGGCTTGACACTAGTAATGCGACACTTGTAGCCCATTTCCTGGACACGTCTGTGCATGGTGGCTCTTGATGCACTGAGTCCAGCCTCAGTCCACTCCTTGTGAAGCTCCCCCAAGTTCTTGAATCGGCTTTGCTCGACAATCCTCTCTGGGCTGTGGTCATCCCTGTTGCTTGTGCACCTTTTCCTACCACACTTTTCCCTTCCAGTCAACTTTCCATGAATATGCTTTGATACAGCACTCTGTGAACAGCCAGCCCTTTCAGCAATGACCTTCTGTGGCTTACCCTCCTCGTGGAGGGTGTCAATGAGTGTCTTCTGGACAACTGTCAAGTCAGCAGTCTTCCCTGTGATTGTGGTTGTGTGTACTGAAGGCTCAGGGATTTAATTAGCTGATTAGAGCTCTTCTCAGGTCGACATTTCTGTATTGTAAATTTTTTATTCTAATATTTTGAGATACTGGATTTTTGTTTTCCTTGAGCTGTAAGCTGTAATCTTCAAGACTGAAACAAAAAAGCGTTGAAATGTTTCACTTTACGTGTAATGAATCTAGAATATATGAAGGTGTCACTTTGTGATTGGACCTTTCCCACAATATTAAATTTTTTTGATATGCACCTGTAATTGAAGAAATAATAAAGGAATAGCCCACACCTGTCCATGAAACAGCTTTTGAGTAAATTGTCCAATTACTTTTGGTCCCTTGAAAAAGAGGGGGCTACATATTAGAGCTGTAATTTCTAAACCCTTCCTCCAATTTGGATGTGAATACCCTCAAATTTAAGCTGAGAGACTGCACTTTAGGCCCATATTCATTATTTAACTGTAACTTGAATATAGTTTGGTAAACAGCCAAAATAACAAAATCTCAGTGTCCAATTATTTCTGGACCTAACAGTACGTCAAGGCAAGGCAACGTAAAGTGACGTTGAAGTTACTCCATTCTTGGAAGGTCTCGCCCCAGCATAACAATGAATAACCAATCCATATGATATCCAGATAAGGGAGCCATTCTCTGTTGGCCAATCACAGATAATTTTTACAACACACAAATAGCTGCTAGCAAGTAATATCAGGGTTCCCGAATGGGGTTTTTTCACTCTTGACCTTCATACTGAAGCCGAGACTAGCGCGCAATTTTATTGCAGAGAAATACAAAGCAAAGCAAGCATTGGATTTTGTCTCGTTTCCCACTGCGGATTGAAACAAAAATTGTCTTATACTTTACAGGGTTTTACAAGTAGCCTATATTTATGACATTTTTGGGTTAGCGGACTTGAGTTAATGTAACGGAAGTTAATTAGTCCGATAATGATTTTCACAGTTAGCTTAAACGTTAAAGGCAGGTTTCGCAGGCACAGATTAAGCCTAGTCTAGGACTGAAAAAAAAAACAATCTCAATGAAGTTCTTTGGAACTTGATTTTTTAGTCCCAGACTAGGCTTAATCCGTGTCTGCGAAACCTGCCCTAAATCGTGAAAGATAATGTTAACTTAGTTAATTAACGATTAACGGTTTGGTGCCCAGCTCTGCCCGCGTATCTCTCGTCTGTGCGAAATTTGTTTAACCCCGCCCCTTATCCCGAGCAAAAAAATCGTTATGTTACCTTAGTTTTTTTGCACTCGCAACTTCTGCCTGTAGTTTTTCAGCAGCCATTTCCTACATGCTAACAGATCAAAGTCGTATCTTATTGGTCGCGCAAAAGGCAAAATTCTTTCTAAAGTAAAATAATTTTAATCGAATTGCAGGTAAATGTATTATGAAAGTTATTCTTATTTTGCTAACTTGCATTAACAAAATGCCAGCACCTTTTTCAAGAAGTTTATATACAATTCCAGCCCTTTGACAATACCACATTAAAATGTAAAGATTTTTAGAATATTTCAAGCACCTTACAGACCCTGCATATTGTTGTTTGTGTATATTAGAAATGTTGCGGTTACTGCTGATGACCCTATCCTGTATACAACTAGCCCCTAATTGAACACTGCTAACCGACCTACAACATAGCTTTATTATCATTGAAGCATGCCTTAGTTGATGTCCACCTACTCGTCCACAATTAAAGAATTAAAATTCTTCCAAAAGGTTCCACATTAGTTGAACACCTTCATGTCTTTTATAAAAAACAAAACAATCAAAAGCAAAGTAATTTATGGGACATTTTATTAGCCAGGGTATGTTTACTGTGTTTCTTTGTCTAACAAATGAAGGTGCTGCAGAATTCTTTGCAGAATTTTCCACAGAAACAAAAATGTTGCCAGCAAAATGTGATCCAGTTATGACTGACTTCTGTCTGCATCTTTAGCTGAAAATCCTTTATTCAATAAACTTCATATTACATTACAATCGATGATTGATAGTGTTTTTAAGTAATACACTGAACTGCTCCTGAACATTTCGGAGACAAATAGACGTTTACAGGTCTTACTACCCAATACTGCTAATAGAATAATAGACCGACTAGATGAAGACAATAGCAAAATAACCATTTATAGTTCACGCCCCGAACATTAACGTAATACCTATTTAGTGCACTATTTTGGACAACGGATATGGTCAAGTTAGTTTACTTTGGGAAAAGCAACAAGTAACTCCATTTCACTCTGCCTTCAAACCAGAGTGGAGAAAACTAAATGACATTGCCAATGAGACATTTATTAGTAGACAGCTGTTTTTCTCATGCGGGTTAATACTCTTCATACGTAAAGGTCAATGATGAAGAATATAATGCCTAAGTTAAAGAGCAAAGCAGGGAAGGACCTCTGGAGCTGCTTGGGGGTACAGAGAAGTGCGTAAGTAAAATGTGTGTGTAGAGAGATGTGATTACGTGTATGGGCAGTGTGTGTGTGTTTTATATCGGTGTATCATTTGTGTGTACACCACATTCCTTGGCGTGCGTTGTCTCATCACGGTGCGAGCGGCCCCAGGTTGAGCTCTACATGGTGCGTGAGCCAGATGGCTTCAGTAGAGGCGTCGCCCTCCTCGCTTGGCCTGATGGGAGCCGCCAGGTTGCGGAAGTCGTGGCGGATCTTAAAGGACACTGTGACATCGCCACCCCCCTCACGCTGAGGCACCACCTTGATGAAGAAACCAATCTTATTGGATTTCCTGAATGCCACCACGCTGGAAGAGGGAAGAAAGTTGACGTTATTATTAATTTATATATTTACACACACAAATGTTATGCTTTATTGGATGGAAAAGTGGTGACGGGAGAGTTCTTTTTGTCCTTTGTATCAGAGCAGAGCATTCAAACACTTCTACAGTACCACACCGTTGCACCACTCTAGGCAATGGAGCTGAAATGAAATCACCCCCCATGTGTGGAGTTTTCAACCACGTCCATGGATCCACAATATTTTATGCTACTCAAATAGTCATGCATGCACAAACTATTGCTGACATTCTCAATAATTCTATAATCTTTTAATGTTATTATTTAATTGTCAAGGTGTAATGCCATTGGGACGGGCAATAAATGCATTATTCCTCAAGTTGTACTACATACTTTTGTCAACTGAATAGTACTTCTGAAGATTTGTTTTCAGGTCTAAAATAATATATAAAACTGATATACTTACATTTTACCTTTGAAAAGGGCATTGAAAGCACTTGAATTTGATATCTCTACGCAATCAGGCTAGTCTTTATTGAAGTAAGTAATGCTAATTGTTCTAAAGGATTGAAATATTCAGGGAAAAAACAAACATTAGGGGGTCCTTGATCACAAGCTCAACATATTTCGCATGGGTATACAACCCGTGGCCTATTTGGTGAACTTTTAACCAAAACCCACAGTTAATGCCCTTTCTCCTAAGTTCTGACCATAATGCTGCTTAAGGTAAGTGTGTGTCTTACTCTGGGTCATCTTGGAAGTCCTGGGGTTCAGCCAGCTCGTCATATTCTGCTGCAGCATCCTTCCCTGCCAGAACCAACTCCTTAATGGGCACCATCACCTAAAAACAACACTTTTACTGGGACTGGTGAAGGTCCTGCACAGAATTCACAATTTGCAGCCTTTAAATGAAAACCTAAAAAGATTTAATTTGATTTGTCCCATGAAGAATACCACAGGCTGACCAAAAAAAAAAAAAATATCCAAGAATTCTACACATTTTTTAAAATTAATAAAACAAACAAAAAAAACATGGATTGCATGTCTTCAATCGCCAGAGTTAATGTTTGGTGAAAGCACCCACAACAACCATATCGTCCGTGAACATTCGTAGGCCAACATGCTCAAACTCAGTAATTTTGCTTAGAAATCATAGATTGACGTTAATATTTCAAGTATGTGTTTGATTTTCAAGAAACTTCTTGTCAGGAATGAGGCTGATCCCATTAGAAACTTGCATCCCCTTTGAGAAAGCAAATCTGGTGTGTCTTTGACATAACATCTTTGGTAAAGTGAAAGAGAAAACCCTAGGATAGAGTTTAGGTTAGCTTTTTTAGAAGAATGAAGCAGGTTGTCCTTTACCTTTGCCACTCAGTCCCTGCAAATGATAAGCATACCCACAACATGACGCTACTAGAATACTGGAAGATGGATACAGTCTGTTTGTGTTTTTGAACTCAGTCTGGAGTTTTTTTTAAACACAAGCTTCCTTTTTTGATTTTGTCTAACATGCCAGTAATGGATAAAATCCAATGTTTATCGATCCATTTGTATTCAAGTATTATCGTGGCAGCATTATGTTATGTGTATGCCATAACTTGTCACTGGCAGAAACTGAGGATCTAAAGAAATATAAAAGGAGCAGAACCCATGTAAAAAGGTAAAGGACAACCTGCCTCAGTCTCATAAAAACCTAACCTTGGGATGCAGTTGCATTTTTTTGAACCCATTCCTGAGCTAACGACACACCAAGATGGCTTTAAATGAATGTGTGCTGTGAGGGGTCAATAAGGGGTTAAGGGGTTTTATTATCCATGGTTATAAAGTGTACAGGGGTCAAGTGCCAGTGGTGCGAGGTCAGCAGTACCTTGGCGGTGCTGTTGATGTCTTCTGGGTCTCCCTCCTCACAAGCCACTAGGGTGACATGAGTAATATTCTCCACAGGGTTTGTCAGGGTGAGCAGCACCTGGCTCTCCTACAGCAACAGACCACGTTACATTAGTACACAGGCCAACGATGTAACATCTGTAAGACGCTCTAAAATAGGCCAAAGACATAATATCTGAAAAATGGCACAGTTGAAACCATAGCCTCTTGCTTTTGAGAAACCTGTTTTGTTGCAGGTTTTTTAAATTACTTACCTTCTGGAAGCGCAGGTTTGGAATGGACATTATTCTCACTTCAGGGATGTAACTCCTGTAGGAAGGAAAATGAACATGTTCATTACACGCCTGATTAAACAAGACAGTGTCTTTATTTTGCCATGGACACATTTCGAAGTGGAGGTTCATAAACAATACTTACACAGCCACCAGCTGAATTTTGAACTTTATAGAGGTTGGATTGAATTCCGGCTTGCTCAGATTGTGCTCACATTTCTGAGGAAAGAAAACAATAACATGATTGCCATACATGACAAGTTTAAAAACAGTGTATTTTTGGAGGAACTTGGCAATTTCAATAGGGTGATTGATGAACACCTCTAAATACTCAAGTAGCAGCAGATAACTGAAGTGTCATATAGAGTGGAAGGCATTTAGACCCTTTCACGTTCTTTGGTTACTATAGATATTATTTACAATTCATTAAAATGTTTTTGCCAACTATCTACACAATATAGCCATAATAAAACATTTTTAGAAATTTTTGCCATATAATTGACAGAAATAACATCTCATTTACATGAGTATTTCGACCCTTTGCCAAGATAATCTTAATTGAGCTCTGATGCATTCTGTGTCCCTCGATCATCCTTGAGATGTCACTACAACTTGACTGAGGCCCCACAGAGTGCATGTTACAGCAAAAACTAAGCTGTGAAGTCCAAGGAACTCTCCGTAGACGACGGAGATAGAATCGTGTCGAGGCATAGATCTGGGGAAGGCTATAAAAAACAATTGCTGAAGCATTGAAAGTTCCCAGGAGCACAGTGGGCACAATCATTGTCAAAGTCAAGTGAAGGTGACCAAGAACCCAGTGGCCACTCTAATAGAACTTCAGAATTTCTCTGCAGAGATTGGTTACCCTGCCAGAAGGACAACCATCTCTGGATTATACTGTCAACCAGGTCTTTATGGCAGAAGCCACTCCTGAATAAATTTCATATGTCATGCCGCCAGAAGGACTATGAGGAAATGATGCATTGGTCTGTTGAGGCCAAAATCAAACTAATTGGTTTAAATGCCAAACGCTATGTCCAGCAAAAACAAGGAACCACTGATCTACCGGCTAATATCATCCTTCTGGTAAAGCAGGGTAGTGGGAGCATCACGTTATGGGGATGCTAATCAGTGGCAGGACTGGTCAGGATTGAGGGAAGTATGAATGGACCAAAATACCGAGACGTTCTTGAAGAAAATATTATCCAGAGCGCATATGACCGTAGAAATTAATCTTTCAGCACAACGACCTGAAGCACACAGTCAAGACAACACTGTAGTGGCTTCAGATGTTTGTGAATGTTCTTGAGTGGCCCAGCCAAAGCCCGGACTTGAACCCGATTTATCTATAGGGAGACCTGAAGATCGCAGTTTAACAACACTCTCCATAAAATCTGACAGAGCTTGAAAAGATTCACAAGGAAGAATGCGAGAAATTGCCCAAATCCAGGTGTGTAAATCTGGTAGAGCCACACCCAAGAACACCTGAACCAAATAAAAGGTCTGAATACTTACACAGAGATTTCAGGTCATTTATAATAAATTGGCACAAATTGTCGTTATGGAGTACTGGTTACAGATCGATGGCAAAAAAATATATATTTTAATCAATTAAATTAAGTCTATAACACAACAAAATATGGAAAAAGTCAACGGGCCTGTATACTTCCCAAAGGCACACTAAGTATACTCTAGTACTAAGTTTGATCCGCACCCTGCATCGCAGCGAGCGTTTGATCAGCAGGTGTTTGTGTTTGGGATGTAGCTGAGACGCTCCGGCTGGCTGGAAGTCCGGCTGCAGCAGCCTCTGGCGAAGGGTGGTCCCTATGGGAGATAGAGAAGAAAAAAAACATACAGCATTTAGTTGAGGTAAATAAACCAC